>JAJJMB010007966.1:796900-842716 GCA_023531105.1 Papaver atlanticum | reverse complement strand
CCTAGAGTTGGTCATACCAATAACACTAAATCGATCATACCATCTCAGGTGATTACTTAGGATCGGTTTCACTGATAAAATTCATACCAATACAAAAGTCATGCTTTGTGAATAGTTTTACCAAGAACATAAACAAGTCATGAGCGATTATACTAATCACACATATTGGTAGTTCAAAAGATATGCAATGAATAACTATACCAATAAGCCTAGCGATTTCCCTTTCGATTCACAAACAAAGTTTGTGAACTACTTCCTTTAAACGAATGTAAAACATTGTTTCCTAGGATGAAATCTTCACCTCATACCCATACATAATCACAATAGCATTTAAACGATTATGTCGATGTCTTATATACAAAGTTCAAAAGATAAGCGTTATACTCCGTATTGTATTCCTTAATACTATGTCTAACTAGAGTATAATCATTCATGCTTCGCAGTTATGTTTTCAATATGCACGACTTGAAAGATACGTTAGGGAATGAAACAGTTCAAGTCAAATATTACTAACCTCAAGTGGAAGGATGATGTCGTCGTTGTAGCTCCTTGCTTCTTCACTTCTACAAGTCTTCATGTAATACTTGTAATGTCTCATATCCTAATACTTTCAAGCTAACCTATACGAAGTTGACTCTAGTACATAATCAAGGGACTCTTTAAATGAGTTTTGGTTCACTAAAATATGACAACCAAACTTGACATACCAACGCTTGGTGGGTTCAACCGAGCTATGCTCTAACAGAAGTAAAGGAAGTCAATAACAATCTTATAAGTCTTGAATCAAGATTAGTAATCATTGAAGATGATTGGAATCCTGTGAGATCTCCTGATCTGACTTCAAAGCAAACCGAGAAACTCTATGAGAGTTGAAGATTCTTATTTCCATAAAATAGTCATCAATGTTTTTATTTACTTCATTTATTATATAAGGTCTATTTTAAATAAAACTATCATTATTTATAAATAGAATTATTATAACTTTTCTTGTGATAGTTACCGATTACATAGCCTGTGAATGAATGTTTATATTTTTGCTAGGTGTATTCGGTTTATGGGATGTCTGATTTTGGTTTTCATTAACCTTAATATCCGATCTCATATGATGTGACCCTTATGGTTTGTGTGGCTTTTTGATTTAGCGGGATTAAGTTCTAGCCCATGTTGGTAGGCTTTATCAAAGGATCGTAAGGTGTTCCGATTGAAACTCATATGTGAAAAGTCACAATATGTTGAATAAATTTATGTACATGAGTTGTGTTTAGCATAACATATGTGTTTTTGGTTTTCAACTTTTGCTATTGGCACGCATTAGTTAAAACCGATTCAACCTTTCTCTAGTAAAGGTTGATTTTGTGGTTGTTCTTTTGTTCTTGCGAGAGGATGACAACACACTGGGGGAGAGTTCTTATTTGAACTTGCGCTTAATGATATATCTTTCTGGGGAGCAGAGGCTGCGGAATTTGAGGTAACTAATTTGTTAGTTAATTGTTTTCCTGTTTAAGAAAAGCCTGTTTATATTGCATATATTTTGCTTTTGCTTAACAAAATTTCGGTACAATTGATATGTTCCATTATTGTGTATGGATGTATGTGTGTGTATGTGTGTGATTCAGTTGTTCCTGGTTAAGAAAAACTGTGTTAATTTATTTGGCTTATTGTTTGGTATCTTCTTTATTGTTAGGTATTAGGTGTTTTTGCTTAACGAAATTAGGTGCAATTGCGGTGCTATAATGTCTATGTTTGTGTCAATTGCTTCCGGTTAAGAAAATAATTGTGCAAGTAAATTTATTTTGGTTATGTATTGTTTATGGCTGAACGAAATACGGGATCATTTGTTTAGTTCAAATCAATTCCGGATAATAGAAACTAAGTTAATTCTGATCTTAGTTAGACTTATCAAATTGGAGGATTCGGTTATTCAAGTATGATCGAATGCCTTGACAAGAAAAACTAGTTAACTAACCTAGTGTTTTTCTTGTCTAAAGAGAAAGGCCTAAGTTATTGTCTGAATAATTAGAGCCTGATGAGAGAAATAAAGTTAATTCTGAACTTTATTTTGGTCTTATCGAAATAAGCGATTGCACATACGCAATCGGTTTAACAAGGGAATTAAGTTTCTTAGTCAATTTGTTAAATTATTAGGGAAAATTGCTTCGGGGAATTGTTTCCTTGATAACATATTAAAACTAAATTACTTGTAGTTTCGGTTTTAATATTGGTTATCTAAAGTGGTATGTGAAACCTTTGTGCTTAACTCTTATAGGTTGTTTACAGGTCTTTTAGATTTGTAAGATCCTTTCGGTTTGTCCTTTATTTGCTCGAACCTTTGTCATTCTGTGACAAAAAAGAGGAGAAATATATGGAGTAAACAAGTGATTTGCAATCACTAAGGAAAGGAAAATTGTGCTTAAACGTTATATTTAACGAAAGAGTAAAACATTGACTAAGGGGGAGAAACATATATCATATTGTTGTTGTAGTATTTCTGACTAAAAAAAGGGGAATAACAAAGATGTTCGGATTGAATATTTACCTAGCTTACCTTTAGGGGGAGTAAAAGCTTTTGTTATTCAAATGTCAACAACGACATTTATTGATTGAATATATGCAGGTTATTGTGCCGTTGAAACTTGGAATCAAGCGTATGTATAATGAATTCTTTTGTAATTTGTTTATCCATATGTAATAAGAGTTTTGTCACTAAAGTTGAAAAAGGTGGAGATTGTTAGAGCATAGCTCGGTTGAACTCACCAAGCGTTGGTATGTCAAGTTTGGTTGTCATATTTTAGTGTGTCAAAACTCATCTTAAGTCGCTTGATTATATACTAGAGTCAACTTCGTTTAGGTTAGACTAGAAATTCTATGAATGTTGAGACATACAAATATTACTCTAAAGACCTGAAGAATGTGAAGAAGTAACGAACTACAACGACGACATCATCCTTCCACTTGAGGTTAATAATACTGACTCTAACTGTTTCATTCCTAACGTATCTTTCAAGTCGTGCTATATTGAAAACATAACTGCGAAGCTGTATATACTGTACATATTGTATAATACTCTAGTGATGTGACATGGTCATATTTGTATGATCATAGTATTATGGAATTAGACTACGAAGTATAACGCTTATCTTTTGAACTTATATGACATCGACATAATCTTGTATATACTGTTATGATTATGTGAATGAGTTATGATGAAGATTTCATATTAGGAAACAATGATTTACATTTGTTTAAAGGAAGCACATTCATGAACTTGCTTCGTGAATCGAAAGGGAAATCATTAGGCTTATTGGTTCGGTTATTCATTGCAAATATTTGGATGACCAATATGTGTGAGATGGTAGAACTGATCTGAAACTTAGTTATGTATCTTGGAATAACTAATCACAATGCCTGACTTATGATTTGGTATGACTTGTTTTTATTAATTGGTGTAACCGATCCTCAGTAATCACCATGTGATGGTATGATCGATCTTTGTAATTGGTGTGACTAATCCTAATAATTGGTGTGACCGATCACAAGTATTGTGTAATCGATCCTTGTAATTGGTAACCGATCATGGTAACTGGTGTAACCGATCCTGGTAACTGTTGTAACCGGTCCTTGTAACTGGTGTGACCGATCACAAGCAATATCATTGGAATATGGAACTGATCCTGGTAACTGATGTAACCGGTCCTGGTAATTTGTGTGACCGATCACAAGTATTTCCATATTAAGGTATAACCGATCCTAGTGATTGGTAGAACCGATTGAACCCATGTATGTGATTTGATATTTGATCAACCACATAGTTATCTTGGAATACAGGTCAATCAATTCTAAACTTATTTGGAAGTGTGGTATAACCGATTTTAAATCCATGTAAATATGAATAGTGAAGAGATGTCAACATACTTTGAACACGTTCAGTAACTCTTATCATTTATTGTTCAAAGATATTACTTAGTACTCAGGCAGATCCTATGCCGAGATAAATTAAGAATCTTTTAATTAAGGTTTTTGGTTTTATATGCTTTAATTACCAGCAATTAAATGCATATCTCTAGAGAATAAAAATTAGTAATGTGCATTTACTAATTTGAGATTTTCTATTGAGAGATTTCGGAAATATTGGACAAGCATTTATTGGAATTAGGAAAACCGAATTTTGCCATTCATTGCATATCTTGAGAATAGTTTCGGTTTTGGAAATTCCTTGATGTCCAAACATCCTTGGTCCATAAATACTTAAGTTTGCATTTCTAGCAAACTATCTTAAGAGCAAGGAAAAATTCATTTCTTGTTGTTTCTGGTGGAGCCATCTATTCGGCGAGGAAAGTATCCTAATTAGGTGATATCTCTTACGACCACTCGTTTAAAGAATTTTGTGGGATCAAGAAGCTCTACGAGTACCGTTGAAACTAGATAATTGCAGTGTTATTAGTTTTTGATTGATTTGATTGACTAACGGTTGTTGAAACTTTGATTGCACCTAGTTTGTTTATTCTTGAGAATCTTCTCTTCTGATATAAGATTCACTCAAACTAGATCGAAGTTTCGACGGGATCTTTCTAAAGACATCTTGTCATAATCCATTGTTAACAGACTCCATTATGTGTGTTATTGATCACAAGAGATTCAAGTGGTGTTGTGCAGGTTATTATTGAAGATTAAAGAAGATTTGAAGATGAAGAAGATCTCTTATTGGTTTTCGTATCTTTGTGTGTGCACAAACCTTGATCGGCTGGGATCCAACTAAAATCGGATTTATTCAGTTGATTAGTTGCGTAAGATCGGCATCACTTTATAGTTTCTCTTTGAGATCTATATTGATTGATTGCGAATCTAAACTTAACTACTTTGGTAGTTATTTGATAGATTGATCTAACCAGGCAAAGGAGTTTATTAGATTAAACGGAAGAGCCTTTGCGTATGACTTGAGATATATTTATCTTGGAAAGAATCAGTAGAGTTGTTACCAAACAGATTCGTTGTTCCTTTGCTGTTTGGAATACGATCCAAAGGAATTGTACCAGTATGTGACTCATCGAAATCGGAAGCACAAGGATACTGAGGAAAGTAAGTGAACTAGGGGTAGTTGCTTGGTTTCAACTATACGAAGTTGGTGTAGATTTTGTATAACGAATTAATTCTGAGAGTATTCAATTTTGGACTAGGTCCCTGGGTTTTTCTGCATTTGCAGTTTTCTTGTTAACAAAATCTTGCTGTGTGATTTACTTTTGTTTTCCGCAATTATATGTGTTTATATAATTTAAAGTAAATTGCACTTTACGTTAACTCCGATATACTTGATAGTGATCCTATAGAGTTTGGTTAAGTCCGAACCTATTATCAAGTATTACACTTTGGTAGTCGTATTGTCTCGATCTCGTATACATAGACAATCACAAAAAGTGTGAATACCGAAGTTGTTGTATTGTCTCGACTTTTTCCATAGTCGATCACACTTGGTAAGAGGACTTATAGGTTGAAACAAAAAGATTGTGGTATATTTGGGTACCCTCATATTTTCAGAGGAAGTAGCTGGCATGCTCTTCTTACAAGAACACCATGAAAATGCAGTACCGGTACTGTTGAAAATGTACCCTGTCTGAGAGATTTCTTTGTACGGGTCTGATAGATATCCATCATCTGTATACCCTATTATCTGCGAACAGGCTAAAAAAATCTTTCGAGTAAAACAAACTTATGTCAGTATTACCGCGACAGTAACGTAAAATCTCTTTTAACCCCATCTAATGTCATTTGGTTGGTGCGGAACTATACCTGGTTAGCAAATTTACTGCAAAAGAAATGTCAGGCTTAGTACCTTGAGATAAATATAACATAGCCCCAATTGCACTCAAGTGTGGTACTTCAAGACCAATGAGTGTTTTATCCTCTTTTATAGGAACGAAATGAATCTCTTTTAAGGTCAAGAGATCTAACAAACATTTGGGTGCTAAGCGTATATGTTTCATTCATCTTAAAACAATTTAGAATTTTCTCTACGTAAGTGGACTGGTGGACAAGAATTCCACTTTCGTAATGCTTAAGTTGTGGGCCAAGACAAAAGTTTTTTTTACCTAGATCTTTCATCTCGAACTCCTTATTTAAGCATTCAATTGCTTTGGAGAGTTCATGAGGAGTTCCTATTAAGTTGATGTCATCCACACATACAACTATTATTGCAATTCCAAATTTTGTCCTTTTAGTAAACACATAAGGGAATATAAGATTGTATATATATATCCCTCTTTTATGAAGTATTCACTGAGGCGCTTATACCATATTCGCCCGGATTGTTCTAATATATATATATATATATACGTGGTTACCCTTCAGGTAATTTGAATCCTTCTGAAAGTTTCATATGAATGTCAGCATTTATCTTTCCACACAGATACCCAGTGACTATGTCCATCAGATGCATGTCAAACATTTCAGAGACTGTCAGACTAATTAAATATCGAAAGGTAATTGCATCCATAACAGGGAAATATGTCTATTCATAGTCAATCCCAGGTTTCTGCAGAAAATCCTTTGCCACTAGTCGTGTTTTATAGCGAACGACTTCATTTCTCTCATTACGGTTTCTCACAAACACCCATTTGTACTCAACTTGGATTGTCACTTTTCATTTTGTCCAATCTCTCTTTGTCGACATTCCTCTATAAAGTGTGGTTTAATACTATCATTATCTGTGCCAATTTCAGTAGCCACTGAAAATGAAAATATATTGTCGATAATTACTGTATTACGATCCCACACTTCTCTGTCGCATGCGTAATTTATGGAAATTTCCTTATTCAAAGGTACATGTGTTTTAGCCGATACTTTATCCTCTTCAGGAGGTTTATCAGATAAAGTGGATCGTTCTTTGGTAGTCTTTTCAGGAGCATTATATGTAGCCTCTCCAGGAGCGGTACTTTTGAATGAAACACATTGGCTCTTCCTCTTTAGAAGGACAAAATATTTTGAAATGATTGGTCATCCACACTTCAGGCGTGGCTTTGATGATTCGTTTTTCCCTAAGCTCCCAACTTGTCCTAACGGTATATCAATCCGAAATGGGGCAATTCTAGTATGCACATATGATTTTATAATTCGACTAGCATAAGTAAATGCATCATGCATTTGATTTACAATATTTTGCAGATATATAATCTTTTTCACCTCAATTTCATATTGATTAGTGCAAGGATCAATATGAGATAAACTTTGTGTGTACCAAGATATTTCACGTCGTTCTTCTGGCGACTTACCTTCTCCCCCTAGCGGTGGGAAAGTGTCTTATCAAAATGACAATATGTAAATCTAGTCATAATGACATCACATGTTAAAGGTTTTAAATACCTTATAATATACTGTGAATCAAACCCAACATAAATACCAAGGCGACGTTATGGACCGAATTTAGTTCGTTGTGGTGGTGCAATAAGCACATAAACAGCACAATCGAAAACACATAAATGCGAAATATCTGGTTGGTGCTCCAAACAAGTTATAAAGGGGAATATTGATGGCTAACAGTTGGTCGAAGCTGGACTAAATCCATAATATGCAAAATATCATGTCCCCAAGTGCGGACTGTTAAATTTAGTCCTCATAAGCATTGGTCAAGCAAATAACTGAAGATGCTTAACAAAATATTCAGCTAATCCATTCTGAGTGTGTAGATGTATGTACTACAGGATGCTTGACATCAATACCAACTGAAAGACAAAAAGCATCAAAAGCCTATATATTCACTAGCGTCATCAAGCCGAGTTGACTTAATAGGAAAGTCCGGAAAATGAGAAGGAAACTGAATAATTTGAGCAAGCAGTCTAGCAAACGCAACATTAGGTGTTGATAACAAGCATACATGGGAACATCTAGCGGATGCATCTATCAATACCATAAAGTATTGAAATAGTCCATAGTGTGGGTGGACAGGCCCACAAATGTTACCATGCATCATCTGCAGGAATATTGGTGATTCAATAATAACTTTTGTTAAAGATGGTTTTACAACCAGTTTTCTTAGGGAATAAGCAACACAATTCATATCCTTACTTAATAGAAGCTTCTGGTTTTGTAATGAATGAATGTCCATGAGCATTTTGTATTATTATACTCTTAATGGTAGAACATGGGTGTCCAAGCCGGTCATGCCAAAGCTTCAATAATTCAGGGTCATTAAACTTTTGGTTATTGACAACATGAGATTTGATTGTACGAATTCTCGTAAGATACAACCTAGAAGAGAGATCCTTAAGCTTCTTTACAACATGTTTCTGACATGAAATAGAAGTAATACATAGATACTCCATGTTATGCTCATTCGTTGTTTCAAGGTAGTAACCATTACGCCGAATATCTTTAAAACTCAACAGATACCTCTGGGATATGGTAGAAAATAAGGCGTCTTCAATAATAATTTTGTACCACATGGTAGAATGATACGCGCTCTTCCGCAGCCGTCTATCAAACTACTTGAACCCGAAATGGTATTTACGTTACCCTTAAACCTTTTCAAGATTATAACATATTTATGGGTTCGAAAAATTGTGTTTGTTGTTCCATTGTCAACCAAACAAACATCTCATTTGTAGATAGCTTACTTCATTGCTTGGTTATGTGAAAACTAGCTCTTCATAGTAAACAACCTCTCAAAATATTGATTCATGGCTCAAAGTGTTTACAAAGAAGAGAAAAGGAGAAAATAATGGAAAACAAAGAAACTGTAACGTTTATAAGCGTTGCAGAACTAAGTGCTATAATGAACAGATAAAAAAGACACAAGAATGACAGTTCTTCTTTTAATAAAAATGTGACGGTATATTAACGACAAACTACTATTGTCTCTGCAACCCTTCTTCTTCTTCTGCAGGTGTGAAAATCTTCTTTACAACTTTCTTTTCACTTTTTTCTCTCTCTCAACCTCTCTGTTAGAGCACTGCTCGGTTGAACCCGCCATCCGTTGGTATGTCAAGGTTGGTTGTCATATTTTAGTATCAAAACTCATAATTCACTTGATTAGATTACTAGAGTCAATTTCGTTAGGTTAAACTAGGAAGTCTAGAAATGTTGAGACATACAAGTATTATTTTGAAGACCTGAAGAATCCGAAGACGTATTGACATCAACGAAGACACCATCCTTCCACTTGAGGTAGTAATACATGACTTGACTTGTTTTCATTTTTGTATTGTTGCTTTCAAGTCATTTTTGATTGAAGACATAACATGCGAAGTTATATACATGAAACTCTAGTATTAGAGACTTGATCATCTTATTATGATCAAAATGTCAAGGAATAATATATCAATAGTTGTGAATGGTTTATATTGGTATATTATATTACGAAGTATAATGCTTATCTTTTGAACTTCGTGATTGCGACATCAACATAATCTTTGTAACTCGTTACTAGACTGTGTAGTAAACACAGTGTTAGAGCATAGCTCGGTTGAACCCACCAAGCGTTGGTATGTCAAGTTTGGTTGTCATATTTTAGTGAATCAAAACTCAACTAAAGAGTCGCTTGATTATATACTAGAGACAACTTCGTATAGGTTAGGCTAGAAAGATTAGGATTATGAGACATACAAGTATTACTCGAAGACTTGAAGAATGTGAAGAAGTAACATGCTAAATCGACGACATCATCCTTCCTCTTGAGGTTAGTAATATTGTGACTTGAACTGTTTCATTCCTAACGTATCTTTCAAGTCGTGCTATATTGAAAACATAACTGCGAAGCTGTGAATGATTATACTCTAGTAGACATAGTGTTAAGGAATTAGAATATGAGGTATAACACTTATCTTTTGAACTTCGTATATAAGACATCGACATAATCGTATGAACGCTATTATGATTTTGTGTATGGGTATGGGTGAAGATTTCGTCCTAGGAAACAATGTTTACATTCATTTAAAGGAAGTACATTCATGAACTTGTTTTATGAATCGAAAGGGAAATCGCTAGGCTTATTGGTATTGTTATTTATTGCATATCTTTGGATTACCAATATGTGTGAGTTAGTAGAACCGATCATAACTTGTTATGTATCTTGGTAAAACTAGTCACAATGCATGACTTATGTATTGGTATGACTTTTATTAGTGCAACCGATCCTAAGTAATCACCTAAGATGGTATGATCGATATTTGTAATTGGTGTGACCGATCCTAGTAATTGATGTAACCGATCCTAGTAATTGGTGTGACAGATCACAAAATAGTGTGTAATCGATCCTTGTAATTGGTGTAACCGGTCCTGGTAATTGGTGTAACCGATCCTGGTAACTGGTGTGACCGATCACAAGTAATACCATGAGAATATGGTAACCGGTCCTGGTAATTGATGTAACCGATCCTGGTAACTGATGTAACCGGTCCTAGTAACCATATTAAGGTAGAACCGATCCTTGTGTTTGGTAGAACCGTAAACCCATGATTAGTGTTTGATATTTGATCAATCACATAGTTCTTGGAAATCAGATGAACCAGTTCTAAACTTGTTTGGAAGTGTGGTATAATCGGTTCCAAGATTGTAAATATGAAAAAGGATTTACAAAGAAATAAGATGTCGACATACTTTAAATATGTTCAGTAACTCTTATCTTTTATTGTTCAAAGATATTCCTTAATAACTCAAGGAGATCCCGGACCGAAATAAGTTGAGAATCTTTTAATTAAGGTTGTTAATTTTATATGCTTTTAATTACCAATAATTAAAATGCATATTTCTGGAAAATAAAAATTAGTAATGTGCATTTACTAATTGGAGATTTTCTAGTAGGATTTCGGTTAATTTTGGACAGAGCATTTCCAGGAATTATGAAAACCGATTTTGGAAATATTGCATATCTTAAGAATATTTCGGTTTCTGAAATTCCTTGGTGTCCAAACTTCCTTGGTCTATAAATACCCAAGTTTGCATTTCGAGCAAACTATCCTAAGAGCCAGCAAAACTACCTTGTTATGTTGTTACTGGTGGAGCGTCTATTCGGAGAGGAAAGTACCCTAATTATGCAAAATCTCTTACGACCGCTCGTTTAAAGACTTCTGTGGGATCAAGAAACTCTACGAGTACCGTTAGTGGGAAACTAGATAATTACAGTATTATTAGTTTTCAATTTGATTTGATTAACTAACGGTTGTTGAACTTTGATTGCACCTAGTTTGTTTATTCTTGATAATCTTTTCTTCTGATATAAGATTCACTCAAACTAGATCGAAGTATCGACGGGATCTTTAGAAAAATTTGTAGATCTAAAGATGTCTTGTGATAATCCATTGTTAACAAACTCTGTTATGTGTGTGATTGATCACAAGAGATTCAAGTTGTGGTGTGCAGGTGTTTATTTTAGATTTAAGAAAATTTGAAGACAAAGAAGATTTCTTATTGGTTTCATAATCTTTGGTGTGCACAAAACTTGATCGGCTGGGATCCAACTATAATCGGTTTATCTTTGATAGATTTGATTGATTAGTTGCATAGATCGACATCAGTATTTAGTATCTTGGTAGATCCTATTATTGATTGCAAAATCTAAACACTGCTACTTTGGTAGTTGTTGAATAGATAGTTTTAAACCCGACAAAGGAGTTTATGGGATTAAACAGAAGAGCCTTTGTCTAACTCATATCTCTGAGATTGAAGAGAGTTGTTACCGAACAGATTTGTTTTTCCTTTACTGTTTGGAATACGAACCAAAGGAATTGTTCCGGTGCGTGCACTTATTGAATGTCGGAAGCGCAGGGATACTGAAGAAACTAGGTGAACTATAGGTTTAGTTGCTTGGTCTCAACTATACGAAGTTGGTGTGGTTTTCTATAGCGGCTTAATTATGAGAGTATTCAATTCTGGACTAGGTCCCGGGGTTTTTCTGCATTTGTGGTTTCCTCGTTAACAAAATCTTGCTGTGTTTTTTACTTTTTTTTCCGCAATTATAATTGTTGTTATTATAATTTAAAGTAAATTACACAAACGTTAACTCCGTATTACTTGATAGTGATCCTATATAGTTTGGTTAAGTCCGAACCTATTATCAAGTAATCACACTTTGATTGTTGTATTGTCTCGATCTCGTATCCATAGACGATCACACAAAGTGTGAATACCGATTCGTTGTATTGTCTCGACTCAGTCCATAGACAATCACTTTCAATAAGAGGACTTATAGGTGGAAAAGTTTAAGATTGTGGTATATTTGGGTACCCTCGTCTTTTCACATAGGTTTGATTTCATGCCTATAAAAATGTGTTTGTTTACATGAGTTTAAGAAAGTAGCCTTACAAACTTGTTTCGTAGTTGAAAATGAAGATCTAAGATTGGACTGATACGAACCTATATAGGAAATTAAGGTAGAACTGATCCCCTACCTATATTCGGAGTCGAGGTATAAATGATCCCTACCTAAATTGGGAGTCAAGGTAGAACCCATCTCTACTTACTTTGGGAGTCATGGTAGAACTGGTCCCAATATGCAGAACCGATTTCTTTAGTCATGTAAACTGTTAGAACAATTCTCGGTCGAACTCGCAAGCGTTGCTATCTCAAGCTTGTTGTCAAGTTTAGTTGCCAAAACTATAAGTCTTGATTTCTAATCTACTTATAGCTAAGTCTCGGACTAGGATAGAAAGTGTAGATGAGCTCTAGACTCCACGACATTCATCATGCAAAGACGAAGAACTACTCAAGGAACTGGTGGATCTTCATCGACAAAAAGGTATGTGGAGACTTGAACTTATCTATCACTCAAAAGTCTATCTACTCTATCTCCTATCTTGAGACAAAAGTCGTATTGCTATATAGACTTCGATCATACACATTTGCTATTTCGAGCCGAGTTTATCTCGCCTA
Organism: Papaver atlanticum; assembly: GCA_023531105.1. Taxonomy (NCBI): domain Eukaryota; kingdom Viridiplantae; phylum Streptophyta; class Magnoliopsida; order Ranunculales; family Papaveraceae; genus Papaver; species Papaver atlanticum. Next base: position 829,861 of record JAJJMB010007966.1, on the reverse strand, counting down.
TCTATTTCTCGAAATATGTGTTGGTAAGCTTTCGCTTTGGCCAAGTTCATCTTTACAAGTGACGAAAGTCATGTTGATTATTTCAATATCTTGAAAATTGCTTTGATGAAAAATAGTGTGTGAATAACCTCTATTTAACATCCTCTAAGAATGTTTCAATGATTGAAATAAAGAGTTTAGAACATGTAACCATCTTTGGATATAAGCATATAATGTGTTCGCACATTAGTGTATAAGTCCAAAACCGGGAACTAAATGTATGCATACTTTTGTGTGTACTAAATGGTTGATGGAGACTGGGTAAGTATGCGTACCCGTACGCATACTAACGGAAATTCACGACTGTGAATTTCTGCTGAGTTTGGAAATCCAAATTTCAGCTTGAATGTGAAAAAGAAGGTGGAGTGGCCCTATCCGGTATGGGAGTGCCTTTAGCAATGGATTGCCCCTATCTAAAATTGGGATCCCTTTCAGCAATTGTTCTCAGGTGTCCTTTAATACCTTCACAAGCCAATTTTTTCCAAAAAATTTTATTTCCCAAAAACACCTACAACAAACACATAAAATAACACAATAAGTACAGAAATGAACACTCACAAAATAGAGGATCGAGAAAAATTAAACACAAACATATTTTTCCCATGAAAGTAATATATCTTAGTGTCTCTAACATTAAGATTGTTAGTTTTAACTTCTTTGTTCGTAACTGGCGAGAAGAGAGAAAAATATTTGGGATACAAATTTACTTGTAGATTTGTTAATGTCCAAGAAAATCCTTCTCTTGTAGTTAGAGAAAGGTCGCTCATGGTGTTCTTGGGAATGACATAGAATGAGGGAGAGTTCAATTTGATCTTGTGCTTAATTGATATACCATTGTGGGGAGTGCGGCTATGGAATTATAGGAGATGATTATACCTTTACATCTCCTTGATGAAAACACTAAGTTCACTTGCTGAAATCATATAAATAAAAAGTTGGTATGTTATCTCTAGTCTCAATAACTCTTTTGTGTAGTTTTTGGTTTTTCGCCTTTGCCATTTTTGTTGACAAAAAGGAAAAAAAATTATTTAGTAATATTCTACTATAAATATGGTTTTCTAAGCATTATGCAAGGGAAGTGGATTACAAGTTGTATGTTTACCCTATTGTGCAAAATAGGTAAGTAAAAACCAAGGGGGAAACATATCACCGCAGTATTAATTAAAAGTTATTAGCACAATTGGACTTTGAAGAAGGTAACAATATTATGCACCGATGTTATAACCATTGAATTGAGTGACTTTGTCATCCTAGAAAAGAAACAAGTATTCTCATAAGTTGTTGTCACTATAGGTCTTCAACAACGGAGGTGATGAAACTATCATATGCGGAACCATAGAAGAACTTGAAGAAACAAGAATTCAAGATGATGTTGAAGATTCAAAAAAAAATCAAGCATGATGGATTTTGAGTTGAAAGGCTTATTTATTTTGAATCTATATGTATTGATGTTTTGTCACTAAAATTGACAAATGGGGAGATTGTTAGAGCACTGCTCGGTCGAACTCGTAAGTTTTGCCATCTCAAGCTTGTTGTTAATGTTAGATGCACAAAACTATATCTTGATTTGTAGTTTACTAAAGTAAAATATCGGACTAGAATTAAAGTATGGTAGTTGAGTATCAGACATCGAATAACCCTTGAAGATTAAAGACCGAAGATCAAATAAATACATTTGGAGAATTTCATCAATAAAGAGGTATGTGAAGACTGAACCATCCTATTTATTCACGACATTTACCATTCTATCTTATGAGACTACGTTGTATGATTTTAGTAGATTTAGTATTGCAAAGAAGAAATTTCAAGTCAAACTTGTCTTGATAAATCTCTCGCAATATGATTCAAGCAATGGATTTTCTAGATCCTTAACAATCTTGGTTAAGAACACTTTATAGCTCATGAACTATTTTTGTTTCAAGTTGATCATTTGGAAATTGCTCAAGCAATGATATTTATTATCTATGATGATTGAGAATGTTTCGAATTGTTTTAAAGAAAGTTTTTAGAACTTACTGAAATTTTGGAGACAGGGTAAATACACATACCCAGTGCACATACCCTAGTGATATGAATTTTGAAATAGGGTAGGTACACATATCCAATACGTGTACACTAAGGTTCTGAGTTCGTGAATGTGAGGGATGTACGCATACCTAGTACGCGGACCCTTGGGATATGAGTTCATGAATGGCTAAGGGTAAACATACCCGATACATGTATCCCAACAACCTGAGTACACCGACTGGTCCATCGGTATTCATACCCCCATACATACCTACCCAGTACAAAACTAAACAGATGCTCATAAACTATTTTCACAAATACATTTGGCATTGCTACAACTCTCATAAACACTCCTCGGACAACTTTATTCACTAAATCACTTTGTGTTTCTGAATCATGGTTTAAGTCTTGAGTGTTATTAAACACCACTTTGGCTTGAAAATTCAAAAGGCATATTTGCCAATAGGAACTATCATTGTACACGGTTTCAGAACTTTGGACCATAGTGTATATTCTTTAATGTAATTTCAAGGAAGACTTCTCACATGCTTACATGAATTCCAAATAAGAATTTCATCCAAACTGAGAAAGTGTTTATTTGAACCTCAATTTATCTTAGCTTGAATTCAAGCTACCTATAGCATTGAAAATATAAATAGAGAGATCCATGCAACATGAATTCTCAATCCCTAACACTTCTATATACTAGTTTCTTGCTAGAGTCATCTACTAAAAACCTGGGTTTCCGCTGAGAAACATAATTAGGTTAATTACGACGTAAAGACTTCACTTAGGGATTCATGAAGCCAGATCAGACTATCTTTTAACTAATAGTTCTTGTATCCCGATCTTGTTCTTATTGATCGTTGAGGTTTTCGTGATCTCCGATCAGGAACGAGATAAATAGTAATCACAAAGTTCTCTTCGTCTCAAACTTTGTGATTCCTAAAGATAGATATCTAAACTCTTCTTTGACTTGTTTGGATTGTTCTTGCGAGGTGGTTGGTAATCCAGGATTCTCAGCTGACTGAGTGTAAGTGTTCCGGATTCGTGAGATTTTCTAGACTTTATCTATTGCAAACAGATTTCCAAATCTAGATTGAAGAATCAAAAGGAAAAAACAAATATGCTTATCTGTTAGAGGTAGATTGGTACCAAAAATCTTCGCTTAGGTTGAAGAAACTCATAGGTTGTAAAGGACATCAGCTAAAGGAATCAATTGCATAGAGCCTTGCGAGGTTTAAGAGACGCGGGATGACTGCAGCTGAATTGCTTGGAGGGTTGATTCAGTCTCAACTACATTCCAGTTCGAAGTCGGATAACAGGCTAATGTATGTAGCAGCTTAATACAGTTTGATGTTCAAAGATGGACAAGGTCCAAGGGTTTAACTGCAGGTTCAGTTTTCCTCGTTAACAAAACTTCTGGTGTCTTGTGTTTTTCCTATTTCACATTATGTTGTTTTATCTTTATAATAGGAATAACATAAGTAGTGCATGATCGATCTAGATAGTTTAAGTCCTTAATAATTGTGATCAATAACGAGACTCGTTCTTGTTTAATTTGTATCTTGAAAGATAAATTAAAAGTTTTATACTTGTCGGAATTGGATCCTCTTGATTTGGATACAACTAGATTGATCATGGATTTTAATTTCTGAGGTCGTCCAAGAACTTTTATACACAATCAGGTTCCCAGATTTATTAGTCTAGACATATTGATTGTGGAAAAGAAAGAAAAAAACCATATACACATATTTTTCAAGGATCTTTAATTTAGATTTACTAGCAAGTCAATTAGGTTTTGTCCATATAGGTTGCCGAACGAAAAAGTTGGTGATGTACTTGGTACCCTATCTTTTTCAGTATGTTTGAAGTGTTCTCTTGACGGTCTGGGAAGTAACTTCTAGGCACTAACGTACAAGTGTGAGATGATTCATATGTGTTGGATAGAAGAGGCTGTATTGGTATGAGCACTATTGGAACGGGATATGCTGAGATCACTTGTAGGTTGCATTAGGTTGACACAATATTCAAGTGTAATATCTTTATCTTGTGAGTATTTATCTTAGACTAGGTCCTGAATATTTCATCAGTTTCGAGTTTCCTCGTTAAAAAGTCCACGTACCAATGCTTTTACTTTATTCACGCATTACGGTTGTTTCCGTGTTTTATAATTTAAGTATAAGCATAATCATAGAGATTAATATCCTTATCTAATAAAATATTTTCTTTCTCCATAAGATCATCCAAGAATTGTATTACGTATGCTGATATTATTCGCGAAACTCTCAAGCTTTTCAAATTTATCATCATTTTCATTGTCTTCAGAAATTGCTTCAAATTTGTCGATGATGTTGTAATTCAGACTGATGGTAGTATGAAAAAACAAGACAATATCTTATTATCAAGTAAAGTTGTTTCCATTAGAAACATTAAAGGCAAGCAAGATCCTGATTCATCACCCGTAGAGATTGTACTGTCCTGGTAAACTACAAATCTTGTAAGGTAAACATTCTTAGATTGTTAAAAAAATAAAATAGGGCAAGATATCGATCCAGGGCATGACTATACTTTTGGGAGATGTGATACTTAGAGGGTGGCGTCAATTGGAAATGTTGGTTAATTCCAACAATCACTTTTTAGCTATAACGAGATATGATTTCAGTTTTAAAATGGAAATCTAGTGGTACAAGTTCATCGAGTAACTTATCCTCTGACTTGGAATATTTGTTTACAAATATAAACTTGTTATGATGTGTAGAAACACTTGTGTAAGCTTATAACTGATTTTTGGGTTCTTGGTTATAACTTATAACTAATTAAAATATATTTTTGAAAACAATTTTTTACTTTTTTCTCCAAACATCTTTTTAAAATTTATAAAAATTGAAAACAAGGAAAAATGGCACGTTTTGAACACGATAGAAAATAAATTTTGGAAGTTGTATTTAAAAATTGTACTCCTTCCATTTCTAAAAGATAAGTTTGTTTGGTTTTGCACAAAGATTATAAAACTAAACATTATAGACATTTTTTAATTTTTTTCTTTCTAATTTGTCTTTGGTCCATTCATTTTGATATTAGAGGAAAAATAAAAGAGAAATGGTCCTCTTTCCATGGCTGGTAATAAGGATACCAGCTTGCTTGGGGACGTACCATTCCAAACGTATAAGATGTTTCGTCTTATGTAAAATTTGGTACATCCCCGGATAAACCTTTACCCCCAATTAGCAATCTTGCTCGCTCGTAAGTAATATTTGAGTCTTTTTTTTAATAAAACATCTTCCTCAATATATTGATAGCTACCTTGTAAGAGGTAACGATACATCATTACATTTCCATTCCAAGTCTGGATATTCAAATAAGTTAAAAGAGCCATAAACTCTGATCTACCCAGTTATATTTAATCATGTACGTGTTACAAAAAAATAGCTAGTTTGACTGCCCATATTACATTTTCCGTCATTACTAAAGTAAAGTCTTGAGCTATGAAATTTATGTCAAACTTATCTTTGTTACCAAAATCTTCACTGATTTTATATCTCTGTTTGCGGGCTTTTGCATACATTCCTACCAGCAACAACAAGGTTGGTTCCGAATCACTCCTAAATAAAATTCTGTGGCCACTCCAGTGTGTTGCCCATTGGAAAGCTGCATCTGCTCCAGCTTGTTCTAGTTCCTCCCTGATTGTACAGTCAGCATATGATCCTCTAGCTTCTCTAACTGTACCTGTATAGTCACATAAAGTCAGGCCAATTCCCACTTTTGCAGTATTATCCAACATAGTCAAAGCAATATTTATTGTGATGGCCAAATTTCTTTTTTCCTCTATAGAGTTATTTCATGTAGTCCAACTCCTAAGAGTAGTAGTAATCCGCAGAGTTTCATCATGATTTGGATTATAATAGAGATCATTCATTATATTGTGACCTGGTTTATTTATGGCATTGTAGCTATTTATAAACTGGATTATGATGTTAGCTGCTACTGCACTATTCTGCTTTTTCTATTTAAACACAACTTTGCACCTTTATAACTCTACATAGGAAAATTTATGGTACTGTACTGCACATGACTTACCGGTCAATATCATACCCCCTCTTTGAGGATTAGCAAAGCAATCAGTTAGCCATTCATAAAAAGAATTAATGCCATTTCTAATGTAATCCATGTCAAATTAAAATGCATCCATACCTGAGAGGCAAAATTACAATGCAAGAAAAGATGAGTTTCGGAACCAATACGTACCCAAATAAAGAAACTAAACCTACCTTTTAGAAATGGAGGGAGAGTACCAAACAGACCCTTAGACTCTGCTCATCTCCGTTTGTCTCACTTCCATACATCGCTCTGTTTGAATTTTCAGGGACTATTGGACTTAAGAAGTTGAAAGAACCTGGGGCATCCTAATAGGGTAAGCTGCTTTTGCCATCTTAAATCCTCGAAAAGAAAATATTATTTAGGTTTTAAGGTACAAATTTAGGGTTTTATGTCTCAAACTCTTATTTGAGCTTGAACCAGTGATTTTAGGGTGGAGCAATTGCAATATTGGGGAAGCTACAAGATGGCAATAAAGATTTTTAACCAGTGGGGGTGGTGAGTGGATAGTGAGAGGTGGGATTTCCATCCATTAGTGATTGCCGCGAAGGTTAGAACATCAGACTGTCAATTGAATGAGAAGAAGTGTTTAGAGCAAATAGTTTTTCTGCTGTCTCCATGAAGCTTGTGAGTTTCTCCCTCCCTCAATATACTCTCATATTTCCCTTGCATTTTGTATATTTTTTCTTGTTGCGGTGATATAAAATTGAGTATCAGTTGTGTGAGGCGATTTTTTTTTTTTTTTTCTCTCTTTTCTCAGACATGCTTAAGCAAAGGAGGTGGATATCACTTTCCACCATGCTACATAATCACTCTGTGCGACTTTAATATCTTACTTGATTGCCCAATTGACCTTTCCGCTCTTACAATCTTCTCGCCAATCCCAACTAGTTCTTATCAACCTGAAGATGTTGAAATTCCTGATAGCCTTTTACATTCATGTGAACCAAAGAGGCAGAGAATTGAGAAAACTCTCCATGTGGATGATTTAATCCATGCAGAGCCTTGTTACAGAACTGTCACTAACTTGAATTTGTGGGATGTATCTTCCATTGATTTGGTACTAATTTCGAGCCCAATGGGTATGCTTGGATTACCATTTCTTACCCGAAATGAGAATTTCTCCGCCAAGGTAAACACTGTGGGAGAAACTTGAGTTTTCTTTTCTTGTTATACTTGGTTTGTTAGGTCTCTTGATTGGATTTATGGTTTTGATTTTGTTTGGTTTGGTTTGGTTTAGATCTATGCTACAGAAGCTGCTGCAACACTTGGAAGGCTCATGATGTTGGATCTTGTATCAATGCAAAAGGAATTCAAGCAATACTATGGTACTATTCAATCTGAATACCCCCGATGGATGACTTGGGAAGAGATTAAATTGCTTCATCCGACAGTGAAAAATATTGCAGTGGGTGAAAATGGAGCAGACTTGGGTAGCTGGCAACCATTGTATTGGTAACTGTGCATGGCTTTTCCTTTTTCTTAAATTTATCGTTATCACTAGGGAGAATTTGCAAAAAGTGTTCATTGCAAAAGTCTTTGGGATGCAGGACAAGCCGAAAAGCACCTTTTTCTTTCTTTAGTTTGACGTCATTTTTTGTAACAGTTGAAGGACGATCTGTGAAAAAATTTAGAAAGATTATGGTGTGGATGTTTAGCATCCTTTTGAAGATCTAAAACTTTAAAAGAACAAAAAGAACGAAGCTCAATTCATTAAAGTTACTCAAGTTTGATTATAATCGAAGATTTGGTACTAAGAAAATACCGGCTTGTCCATCATGCTAAGCATACCGTGAGCTGGGCTGTTCTTACAATTGAACTTTTTAAGTGCCATTCTTATAGTAGCTAAACAGGTTGTATCGGTGCTGAAAATGTGAAGGATTGTGGATATTGGCATACATATAGTCAAACGCTTATAAATGTTCCTTGAACAAAACTGATTTTGTAATGTTGTTCTATGTTTATAAATGTGAAGGATTGTGGATGTTAGCATACGTATAGTCAAACGCTTATAACTGTTCCCTTGAACAAAACTGATTTTGTAATGTTGTTTTATGTTTCAACTAGTTGCGCGAATGTCTTTATCATTCTTGAGAATGTGATAAGTGTTTTTGATCAGTGCAGAAAATGTGGAGAAGTGCACGGAGAGAGTGCAATCTCTCAAATACGGTGAAGAAACATGCTTCAATGAGACATTAATCATAAAACTGTTCAGCTCAGGTCTGGAAATAGGCTCATCTAATTGGACAATATGTAGTTCAGGAAGAAGCATCACATGGCTGTCAAGCTCCATTTTTGACTCTGCTCACACAATGAAATTTGATTACCATTCTCTGCAAGGGAATGATGTGATCATATTTTCAGATTTGTCACTCTTGCATGGTGCTGCTAAGGATGCTGATGGGAATAGGAACTTTCCCACCTTTCAAGCGCCAACTGCTTCTGATGTCCTGGCTTTCAGGTACATGTCTTCTACACCATTAATGCATAGTCTGTCTGACTTCCTGTTTCTTTTGGTCTTAGCTCTGCCACAGTTCCGATGTATGATTTTGTTTTTTATTGTTAAAGGGCAATCTTTGTTCCCATTATTCTTCTGTTCCTAATGAAAGATGAAGTTGTAATGTTTATCATGTGGTAGGGATGGAAATGACTTGGAAGAAGAATTTAGCCAATCAGTAGCTAACACGGGCGAAAGTTCAGAAGAAATGGATAAGCTAGCTTACATATGTGCCCATGCTATCGATTCTGTTAAAGCAGGAGGTTCTGTTCTTGTTCCCATTGGTCGCCTTGGAATAGTCCTCCAACTTCTAGAGCAAATATCACTATCCCTCGAATCTTCAAATATGAAGGTAATTTTTTCTCGCTTTTCTTTCTATTATATTTGTTGCATTTGCAAAAGTCTACGGTTGGTGAGGTGCCAAATTGACAATCAACTACAATTTATCTGGGCTGTTAAGTGTGGGAAAGCTATGTCGATGCAGAAAATTCTTCACATTCAGCATATATTGTTGTACAATAAGTTTTATTGTTATAAAACATATGCTTTTGTGGTTACGTCCATGTTGGTTATGTTTTGGAAAAATTTCACAGAATGTTACTGCTGTGTTTTTGCTTGTTCATTTCGGATAGAAGTTTTCCCAATATGCTCGTCATTTACATTAAAGTGTCAACATGAATATCCTACTGGATACTGATCTCTGAATATTTTGAATCAAAGCAGGCCAGAATTGGCTGAAGTGCATAATGTTGCTTGTAGCTAATTTATTCTTATGTACAGGTTCCTATATTTATAGTCTCCTCTGTGGCAAAAGAAGTATTGGATTATATGAATGTTGTGCCAGAATGGGTATGCAGGCAACGTCAAGAAAAGGTGTGCACAGGGCTTTATTTCTATGTGTAACTTATATGCAATGCTTAGTTTTTTGAATAGAAGAAACTAATAATTGCTTTATATACAGCTTTATTCAGGTGAAGCCTTATTTGGCCATGGAGACCTCATAAAAAGAAACAATCTTCACTTATTCAAACAAATTCATTCACCTGATTTTTTGTAAGATTTCCTCTTTTATGTTTTAGGAAATCTTGCAGTTACCTTTTTTCTATTGTGAAACTAATTTCACAGTCCTGCATATACTCTTTTCTCATAGGCATAATAACCTGAGAGTGGGAAACCTTTAGAGAGGTTAGGCTTTGCCTCGACCGCCTTTACTCGAAAGACAAGAAACCGCTAAATCTGTAAAAAGGACCCAGTATTTGAAAGCTTACTATAACACCATCAAGCCAGGCTGCGACAAACTTAGTTTTTTTTCCTTTCTTCACAAATCCCTAAGTTATTTAGATATTTTATAACACTAACAGAAAATTTGTAAGGTAACTAAAAAACGGCTCTCTAAGAATAATACTTTTTTTTTTTTTGAGGAAAATTTAGGGTAAAAGGCCTCCTTTAGAGGCAGAAAAATGCAGACAAGGCAAGGCGTGCCTCGAGGCGTATGTCTCAAATGGCTTTTAAAACCATGAGTATTAGTGGTATTGCTTTGCATGGAAGCATGTGCTACTGAAATATTACAGCTTTTACGCAACGTTTAAACAATGGACAGAATGACATTTCAGGAACCTTGCATAGTTTTCTCTCCTCACTGGAGCCTCCGGATTGGCCCCGTTGTGCACTTTCTTCGAAGATGGAGCGGTGATCATAACTCTTTACTTGTTCTTGAGGTATGCTGTGACTCTATGTTTACTGAAGTCCAATAACTATCTTCCTCTGTTGAATTGCAAGTAAATATGGTATTGGTGTAGTCTTAACCACTTCCTCTAATTGGGTAAATTATATGCGGCTGCAGCAAGGAGTGGACGCGGAGCTAGCTTTGTTGCCTTTCAAGCCAGTTGCTATGAAAGTCCTTCAATGTTCATTTCTTTCTGGAATAAAGTAAGCTCACCACACTTGCTCGATTTTTTTATTCTTTAGATGCCTCTTTTTGTAACCAAATAGATAGTTAATTTAGGAAATATCTTGCTGGGAATTATTTGATGAAATCCGATGACCATCTTTTTGCAATTCGTCTATGCATTTGAAATGACAACACAGCTTTTGATAACCTAGGAACATAAAGTCATGGTTGAAAACTATTTCCAGCCGTGAAACTTATCCTAGTTGCACTGTTAACATCATTCTCGTTGTTTTAGTAGTTTGTTTAAATTTTGATGGGATAGGATAGAATTAGCAGAGCAATATCTGTACTTCTAAGTTTGTAAATATTCTGTTCCAAAAATCTCCATATGCAGTACCTTGGAAATATCTGGTGGATAACAAATCGACTCAGTAATTGCAGAATTTTAAATAGATTATAGAGCTCTACACATAATGCCTATCAGTTTGCGACACATGCATGAAATGACCACTTGATTTTTGTGTTATTGAAGTTTGGAAATTTGATGCGACAATCGTCACTGTCTGACAGTTAATTCTCTGTTTGTAGGATGGAGAAAGTTCAACCATTGCTGGACATGCTACAACCAGAACATGTTCTGGTAAATTTGATTTACTTACTGTTTTGGTTGAAAATTCAGATTTTGTTATTCTGTTAAAGTTCCATAAGTTCGATCATGTCTACACTCTCGAGCTCCTAGGTTTATAGTCTGTGATACTTGTTCTTCAATACTGAGCGTTCATTTTTTTTTCTGTTGGAAATAGTTTCCAGAGGATCTGAGGCAGCAATTTCCTAGTCATGTCACAAGTTCATTCTCATGCATTCATTATTCCATCAACGAAATCTTACATTTACCACGTGTGAGAGATTACGTGACTAACATGGAAACAGAGTTGGCCTTCCAGCTCGAACCTAGAAGAATGGAACAAGAAAGGATTGCCATTGCCAGATTAAGAGGGAGAATCTTCATACATAATGGGAATTATGTGCTAGTTTCTATGAAGGAGCCGATTGACTCTTCAATAATGCATGATCTGACACATTGGGGTTCCCCTGATCCAAAGCTACTACTTGAAGCATTGAATGGCAGGGGTATAGTTGGGTCTATAAGCCAAGACAGAAGCTTCTTAGAAATCAGTGAGCCCAGTAAGGCTTTAATACAATTCCATCCTACACAGACCATTATTAGCACAGATGAAAAGGCTCTAGCCGACGAAATCTTTGAAGCCTTATCCACTGTTCTGAATAAAATTTAAAGAACGGAAGCATATCATATCATGTTCTAGGGCACACCTTCACAACACTGCAGTTCAATATTGCCTTTTCTTTCTTTTTCTTCTTATAATTGTCTGACGTTTTCAATATTAATGGAATCTTTACTCTTAGCTGTAGTATCCGAGTGTTGTTTGGCCAAGTTTAAAGTGTTGTTTATGTACTTTTTCTTTTCGTTCTTATTTGTCTAAGATAGAGAATCACATGGACAAGCTACAAGTCCTCTAATTTAAGTGCATCATTTGAACTATGGGCTAACAATCGGCTCAAGTTGCAGGTACATTTTTCTTCTTCTTGTTTGAAGCAAATAGTATTATGTTATCTTGTGCACCCATGCACAAGATAACACCCACTCATTGCATTGGGAAAGTGCAAAAACAATTAAAAAAATAGGAGAGATGGTTTCCACTTGCATTGGAGAATGTTAAAAAAACACCCAATAAATATATGTTTGTTAAATCTATGTTAAAAAAACCTTATGCTTAAACTAGTAACAAATTACACATCGTATGTCGTACCTGTCGAGTCTTCTACTACAAACTGACGGGCCTGAATCATTCTGGTTTGGTAGGATGTTCACCTTAAGGCATCAGGTAAGGTTTGTATGGTTTTGGTGTCCCAGAATATTTTGAAGAACTTACAGGTAAATCCACCTGGGCCTGGTGCTCGCTCCGATCCAATTGAGATAAGGGCATACTGACTTCCCCTGGGGCGACATCACAGGTAAGTGAAGAGCATTGTTAACGTAGCGGAAGCGTATAACTTGGATCAAAGATCCAAAAGATAATGAAAACTAGTATGAAATCAATAGATTCACAAAAGCTATAAGAAAACTAAAGAACGATAATAACTAAATAAAATATCTTTGATAAATCAAATAAGATAATAATGTTGAATGTGTAGGAATTCTACAATACTAGGCCTTCTTATATAGGCTTCACTATTTCCTAAAAGTATTATAACTAGAAGAGGAAATAACTAGAAAAGGAAAATTAAGTTAAACTAGGAAACCCATAGGTTCTAGAAAAGGGAAATCATAAATTAAGAAACAATACTAGAAATAGAAAGAGGTTTGACATTCATGTCAAACAGGGGTGACTTGGTCTAGATGTCCTACATCAGGCCCCCCTTCTTGAAAAGAACTCCACCTTGAGTTCGGTGTTGGAAGAGAAACTTCATCGCCGGGGAAATAAGGAAAAATATCCTTAACGTTGAATGTGGACGAGATATTCATGTGAGCTGGGAGGTCAACAACATAAGCATTGCCGCTGATCTTCTTGAGAATACGGATAGGTCCAATCTTCTTATACTTCGTCTTGTTGTAGGTACCAGTAGGAAAACGATCCTTGCCTAAGTACACCATAACTAGATGACCAACTTCATAACACCGAAAACGATGTCGACAATCAACATCTAGCTTATATTTGGCATTGGAAGCTTCTAAGTTTTTCTTGACCTTATCATGTAGCACTTGTAGGGACTCGATCATGTGATCAGCTGCAACATTGGAACTAGGAACAGATAGTAAAGAGATAAGATCCAATGTGTGGTTAGGAACCTTAGAATACACAATTTGAAAAGGTGCATAACCAGTAGACCGATTAAGAACTGAATTGTAGGCAAACTCAGCTTGAGCAAGAGATAAATTCCACTGTCGTGGCTTGTCTCCAGATAAGAAACAAACAAGATTCCCTAATGATCGGTTTACTACTTCTGTTTGTCCGTCAGTTTGAGGGTGAGCGGTGCTACTGAACTGCAGTTTGGTTTGGAGACGAGTCCAAAGTGTCTTCCAAAACCAACATAAGAACTTAGTGTCTCTATCAGAAGTAATCGTCTTGGGAATTCCATGTAAACGTACTATCTCACGGAAGAAAAGATTTGTTGTAGTCACGGCATCCATAGTCTTCTTGCAAGGAATAAAGCGTGCCACTTTTGAAAAGCGATCAACAACCACAAAAACAAAATCACGAGCTCTTTGGGTTCTTGGTAAACCTAGTATAAAGTCCATTGATATATCTTCCCAAAGAGCATCCGGAACTGGAAGAGGAATTTATAATCCTGTATTTTGTGCATGGCCCTTACTTCGTTGACAAACCATACAACGTCGAACAAAATCATGGACATCCTTTTTGAGAGAATACCAAAAGTAACGAGCTTTCACAAGAGAAATAATCTTATCTCACCCGAAATGGCCAGAAAGACCACTACTATGTAACTCCTTAATAAGGTGTTCACGAATGGAACCATCGAGAATGCATAAACGACTACCTTTAAAAAGAAATCCATTATGTAAAGCAAAATTTCCCGTACCTTGTTGTGTGGAGGAACATTTCTGCCATAGTAATGAAAAGTCGGGATCGGTAGGATACAAATCCTTGAGGGAATCAAAGACAATCACTTCAGCACGGATAGTAACAAGGAGTAACTCACAAGTGATGTGATTAGTGAAACCATGTTGTCCAAACCAGACTTATGCTGAATAGAGAATGTATATTCTTACAAGGTAGAAATACAACTTGCGTGCATTCTATTGGATGGTGATTGATTCTGAATGTACTTGAGGGCTTGGTGATCAGTATACAAGACAAAATCCTTATGTATTAAGTAATGTCTCAATTTCCGTAGTTCACGAATCACGACGTAGAACTCCAACTCATAGGTAGACAAATTTTGACGAGCTTCAGTGAGTTTTTCACTACGAAAGTCAATGGGTTTACCTTCTTGGGACAAAACAACACCAACTCCTAATATAGAGGCATCAGAATGTACTTCAAAAAGCTTGTTGAAATCGGGTAGTGCAAGGATATGAGCGGAGGTAAGCCTTTTTTTTATTAATTGAAAGTTTGATTCAGCTTCATCCGTCCATAAGAACCTTTTATCTTCCAACTATCAGTAATAGGGGCTGCGATAAAGACGAAATCTCTTATAAATCGACGGTAAAAGGAAGTTAAACCATGAAAGCTTCGAGCTTCGGAGGCTGTCTTTGGAGTAGGCCAATCACGAATAGCTGTAATTTTTGAATCATCTACTTGAATACCATCAGCAAAAACAACGTAACCCAAAAAAAGAACCTTATAAGTGAAAAATTGGCACTTCTTCAGATTGATAAATAAATCATTCTCCTTGAGAACATTGAAAACAACCCACAAGTGAGAGCGATGTTCGTCTTCAGATTTAAAATAGATAAGGATATCATCGAAATAAACCACAACAAACTTACCAATGAAAGGTTGTAGTACTTGATTCATAAGCCTCATAAACGTACTTGGAGCATTAGACAAACCAAATGGCGTAACAAGCCACTAGAAGAGACCATCCTTTGTCTTAAACGTAATCTTCCATTCATCTCCAAGCCGAATTCTGATTTGATGATACCCAATTTTAAGATCAATCTTAGAAAATATTATGGAACCGGAGAGCATGTCAAGCATATCATCTAATATTTGAATTGGGAAACGATAGCGGATTATGATCTTATTAGCAGTTCTACTATCAATACACATATGCAAAGTTCCATCATTTTTTGGCACAAGAAGAGCGAGAATAGCGCATGGACTCAAACTGGGTTGTATGAGACCTTTAGACAACAATTTATCCACTTGACCTCGAAGGATATCGTGTTCCTTAAGGCTCATACGGTAGGGGGAAGATTAGGCAAACTTGCACCGGGCATAAAAATCTATTTGGTGTTGAATATTTCTCATAGGTGGAAAAGAATCAGGCATATCAGATGGTAAAAAACATGCAAACTCATCTAGTAAGGACTGCACTTGACTAGGAATATTTGTAGGAAGGTCCGGATTAGAAGGTTGTACAACAAAAGCATAAATCATACCTTATTCTTGTGCATCTGCTAAGATGTTTGGGAAACCAACATCGTAATCTATTCTTGTTGTAGACTTGGCTTAGGTTTCGCGTAAGATGGTTGTAATATGATTTTATTTCCATTGTACATGAACGAATACGTATTACCTTTACCTCGATAAGTGACATCTACATCATATAGCCATAGGCGTCCAAGTAATATGTGGCAAGCAGTGATGTGATTTTAATTATTGTAGAAAAAATGGTAATAAGATTCGTTCAACTCGGACTTGTGAAGAATAATTTTTAGACTTAATTTAGAAAACTAGAAAAATCAAAATAATGTTGTGGTCAAGATTATAAAAAGCACTGAGACTCAGGATTCCACCAAATTCCATTCATGTGATTCAAATAATAATTCCAATCAATTATAACTCAAATATTAAAAATATGGACTCTTATTATTTGCCAAAAGTAGATTTTTGCAAAGCAATGTCTGTAAATCAAAATCATGATGTATCAAAAATACATTGACCAAGCATTTATCATCAAACGAAATCACACCCATTCAATAAAAATCATAAATCAATTAAAAATCATTGCAAATAGTCATAAAAGAATTATTAGAATTACCACATGCGTGAAATAGGGCTTCCTCCGTCATCCCAGTGTTGGGGTTTAGCTCTTCATGGTGAAAATATGCTCAAAAGATAGAAATATGGCTCAAAAGGTGTTTTTATTGAAGGAGAATAATAATACAGCGAATCTGCAACACTTAATGGTCGTTACAGAAATCACCGTTACAATCAGGTGCTGTTTATAAACGATAACTGTGGTCTGCTGTTGAAGAACGATACTCGTCTGCGACTGTTCCGCGTGTGTCTTATGTTCTTCGTGTTCTTCAGTTCTGCACCAGCAGCAGGAAGCTTGCTGTTCGTCTTGATTTCTCACTCCTCAGCCCTCCTAAAGTCCCCAAACTCTCGACACCCCTTCTATATGACCCAACCAATCTATTTATATCAAAAAGACCGATTAAATCTCTACAAAATCTTCCAAAATCTCTTCATTTCTCTTTACGGCCAAGTTGCGGCAATTTCTTGTTTTAGAATTTATACGCGTTTATGAGCTTTCCTTTTGATTCTAAACTCTTCTTTAGATAGATACAAATCTTTAGGAAGGTTTATAGCACTTTAATCTCTCTAAAATTTCCTAAAACAGGTCACACACGTGACTTTCCAAATTTTGATGTTGTGATAAAAAGCCGTCGATTGAGCCCAGTTTAATCGATTTCAACACCCATATTAGATTCCTAGACCCATAAGGAGTCTATCCTATTAAAATTAGAGGTTTAGTCGACCTCAAATTCCTCCAAATCACTACCACCAAAACTGCCAGAAACATGTTTTCTGTTTTGGTTTTGGTTTCCCGCCAAAATCAGAATTTGAACGTGAATGGGAAAGGTTACCCCTTATCCAGTGGTCGCCCCTTATCCATTGCTGGAGTCCGCATAACATTCGTCCCTTGGGTTGCATTTATCAACTTTTCGAGCCAATTTCGCCGCAAAAGCTTATTTCTCCAAAAACACCTACAAAGAGATAACATACCAAAATAAGTACAAAAATGGGTACTAATAATATACACAATAGAGATGAAAATAGACACATAAACGCGTCTATCAAATACCCCCAAACTTATTATTTGCTAGTCCCGAGCAAATCGAAAAAAGGAAATAAAATCCTAACTCACTGTCGCAGGTATCGTCGATTGCACTTAGCATGTGCAACAAGCCTTTAAACCCTTAGGTGGCCCTAGTGGCTGAGTTATAGTCTCGGGAGGGTTTACCAGAGGTGTACCCATAAAACCTTTACTCCAGACCCTAGTTATCTACGCAGAACCTTGGAATGCACTGAAGAACCTCCTTGGTTGGCATACTTATTGATTACGGGAGGAAGTACCCTGATGCGAAATTCCAATTGTTGTAAACGAGTTTGCACTCAAGCATACTAAAATTCATATATAAGTGACAAAGCTCTACTCAGATAGTCGCACTATGGACATCAATATCCGGAATCAAACAAATCACATGAATAGATTAAGAAGATGGATATAGAAATAAATGGTTGCGAATGGACTTCAATGCCAAGATGAACCTATGACCCAGTGGATTGAGATACTGGTCTGGACTAATATCAACACAACTGGCATATACAAGGGAACCAGTGGTCGATAATCCTAAATCTACATCAACTCAGCTGGCATATACAAGGGAACCAGTGGTCGACTTTATAATAAACCTTTATTTATTATTTATTTATTCTCTTTTTCTTTCTTTTTTAACGACATGATTAGATCTTTTGGATCCAAGCGCATGCTTCTTGTCAGCAGATTATATGGTAATTCCCGTGGATCCTGCGTTCCACGCTTGTTTAGGCGACGGAGACAGGGAGAACACACACATATTGCTATCCAAGTGTTAATATTTATTCTGATTGGTCTAATTGGTCTGGTCTGGTCTTTTTTTTTTTTTTTAGTAACTCAATCACTCTATTTCAACCCAGCAGACATCAACATAAAAATTTGCAAAAACAAAAACAGAAGTAATAAGATGATTCCGAGATACGGTGAAACTATCATGTTATTTCTAACACCTGAGCTCTGTGCATTTATGAATAGACTCTTTAGATGTTTCCATCTACTCAGATTGGTTCCTCAACTCCTACAATCAAGATGCTTCCATCCACTTAGATTGGTTAGTGCTATCCTTAATAGGCATAAATTTCTAGGCTCTGGAGTTTACAATGCAACTAAAAAGTTTCTCCCATACCCCCAAACTTAAACCTAACATTGTCCTCAATGTTCTAAAGATAAAATTAAAAGCATGAACAAGGAGAAACTGTTACCATTTGAAGAAAAAGAGTTAAGGAAAGATATTACCGTGTTGCATGATCCATGGGTTACCTCCCAAGAAGTGCTATGTTTAAAGTCTTCAGCCATACTAAGAAAGTATTAGTCACTCGAATCATAAAGTAACAGTCGGAATAACTGTGGGTCTTCAAAACCAAATAGAGCTGACCAAAGGAAATTGCAATAAACCAAGAAAGTGAACAAGAATAGCATGCCCTTATCTAGTTTCCTGATTAGAATATCTATATATAATTGTGGTTCAGGTTCAGGTTCTATGAAAGGGTCTAAATAAAATATTTTCATTGGATGCATTTCCTTATAAGTGAGATCCAAATTATTAGGTTCTAGATTCTGTAGAAACTCAAATAAGAACTTAGAAGCACATAATATTAACCTAAATAATTGAGGATCCTCTAAGTCAATCAGGTTTGACTTACATAATTGACCACAATGACAGTAGTGGTCATTCTTAAGCAAATGTGTCGATTTTATTAACCTAAAGTACTTAGGCTTAGTCTCAGAACCTAATAGGTGACACATTTGAAATCTATATGTTCCCACATTTGGAAGAAAAATATTTGGTGGTAAAACAAAGTCGACCGGGGTATCACAGCCTGGGTAAACCACATCAACCAGAGGATGGGTTTCTAACAACTGAACTTCCTTATGGACATCACTAGATTCAGGGAAACGTGTATGAAGATAATCTATCAAAACGGTTGAGGCACATATGTCAAGTCCCAAGTGAGGGACCTTTCTAAGAGTTAAAGCACATGGAGAATGATAATCACCCCCAAACTTAGAGTTTTCAGTGTCTCTAGGTAGACTAGTCACAATCTCCCTAATTTCTAGGTCATCAAATTCCTGAAAATAGGCAATTGATTTTTCTAAGTCAAGTTCATCCTCACTCATCTATACGAGTTCATTTTCTTTGTCTAAGACTATTGTTTCTAAATCACTAGACAATAAAACAATATTTTCAGAATAAACTCGTTCCTCTAAACCATTATTGGCTTCGTAATCAAAAGGAAATACTACATCGTCTAAAACGGGGATATCTCTAGACAAATCCTCGTCCTTTTGAATAGGTGAATAATTATTAAAATTATTTGGATTTGAACTAGAAATAACATTATCATTATAAAGCTCAATTGGAGTAACAAATTCCTGATCACTATGCCTACATATTTCAGATTCTTCATCAACACTATCCTCGTCATAATCATCATTGTGATAACATGAAAATGGTCGAACCTCATCTAAACATGTAGTGTTACCAATTCTAACCTCGTCATCTTGATTATGCAAATAACTATCATTATTTTCAAGGGTATTATTGGAAACACTGTATTGGAAATTAAGATTATTTCGAGGAAGTCTTTCATTCGTCTCAGCCATCAGCTTGAGGGATTCCTCTATAGAAAGTTTTCTCAATGGTGCAGTTCGTCTATTCATTTCCGACATAAACCTATTTGTTTGCTCAGTTAACTGCTTAAGAGACTCTTCTAAAGATACGGAAGGATCATAAATAGGAACAGAAGGATCATAATAAGGACTAGTTTTCAACAGTTTGATTGTATTGTCCAAAGACGAGGTACTAGCACTATAATAATCCTTATTTTCTTGCTCGTATGACCGGTGTGTGTGTGGATAGTAATTGGGCTCACCATGGTATGAACCATAACCTTGAAAAGGTTGGCGTTCCCAACTACTATTCCCACCATGGTCATAAAAATGATGATGTCCATATTCAAATTCAGGTTGATACTCATTGTATTGGCTTTTACATACCAGTTCGACATTCTTAATTGCAAGGGAATTCTACACAATCACAAACAAGGCTGACTCGACCAAATCAAACCTATAAAATCTAGCAAACAACAAGAATGATGGCTCCATTAGATTGTTTCTAGACCAGCTTCTTTCCTTCCAAGAGGCAACTAGGTATAGTTTTAGCAAACCTCTCTAGAACAATCCGAATAAAGTAAGTCGAAGAGAAGTAGGGGAAGCTCAGAGGATCTTTGATACCCCCACCTCTTTGGCAACGCTTCCCTGGGTTACAAGGCGGCTCTAATCGACTTACAGTAATCTTCCTAAACTTCGAGTTAGGCTAACAAGATACCCAATACGATCCTTTTGAACGACTTTCCTATTAAACTCATTACCCTATCGGTCTCGTTCTAGTCAATATTTTAATGCTTAGGTTCGCGTTAGGTATCGTTTTCCTAAGACGGGCAAGAAGAGAACGGTGATAAAATCCGAACCCTTATCTTGTATGGCCTGGCCTTGCCCTTTACTAGGAAATTAAAATTCGTATTCAAAGCCTCAACATATATGCACCTTAAGGAAGACAGTAAACCCGCTGACAGGGGATTCGCGGGTGTTTAGAAGCTTACCTCCCGTACCAGATGGGCGAAGAACCGCTGTAGTCGACTCGGTCCACTGACTCCTGTGTCAATGTGCGAACCCGAGGGGCCGAGACGATATCGTAATCGTCGTCCTTCCCTGCAAACAGTTTATATTTAATTTTAACCCTTCCTTAGGGTTTAAAAATAATAATGTAAAAAATAATGTCCCAAAAATAAAGTTCAAAGTCCAAAAATAAAATATTACAACAATAAATCCCTAATTACAGTTTCTAAAAATAAAAAGAAATAAAATCTAAAATAAAATAAATAACTATATACAAAAATCTTCTTCTTCACTCTTTTGGATTCCTCTTTCCTTTCCTTCTTTGGCGATGCTTTCCTCTTATAACACTATTTCTTTCCTTTTAGCTTCGCTCCAAATCTGAAAAAGAATCGAACAATACCAAACGCGTAAAGAAGAACAAAAATAATAAAAAAAAACAAATAAATAAAACCTAAAAACCTAAAAACAAGTCTAAAAATAAGTCCGCGTTGGCGGCGCCAAAAATTGATGTGATTTTAATTATTGTAGAAAAAGTGGTAATAAGATTCGTTCAACTCGGACTTGTGAAGAATAATTTTTAGACTTAATTTAGAAAACTTGAAAAATCAAAATAATGTTTTGGTCAAGATTATAAAAAGCACTGAGACTCAGGATTCCACCAAATTCCATTCATGTGATTCAAATAATAATTCCAATCAATTATAGCTCAAATATTAAAAATATGGACTCTTATTCTTTGCAAAAAATAGATTTTTGCAAAGCAATGTCTGTAAATCAAAATCATGATGTATCAAAAATACATTGACCAAGCATACATCATCAAACGAAATCACACCCATTCAATAAAAATCATAAATCAATTAAAAATCAATGCAAATAGTCATAAAAGAATTATTAGAATTACCACATGCGTGAAATAGGGCTTCCTCCGTCATCCCAGTGTTGGGGTTTAGCTCTTCATGGTGAAAATATGCTCAAAAGATAGAAACATGGCTCAAAAGGTGTTTTTATTGAAGGAGAATAATAATACAGCGAATCTGCAACACTTAATGGTCGTTACAGAAATCACCGTTACAATCAGGTGCTGTTTATAAACGATAACTGTGGTCTGCTGTTGAAGAACGATACTCGTTTGCGACTGTTCCGCGTGTGTCTTATGTTCTTCGTGTTCTTCAGTTCTGCACCAGCAGCAAACAGCAGCAGGAAGCTTGCTGTTCGTCTTGATTTCTCACTCCTCAGCCCTCCTAAAGTCCCTAAACTCTCGACACCCCTTCTATATGACCCAACCAATCTATTTATATCAAAAAGACCGATTAAATCTCTCCAAAATCTTCCAAAATCTCTTCATTTCTCTTTACGGCCAAGTTGCGGCAATTTCTTGTTTTAGAATTTATACGCGTTTATGAGCTTTCCTTTTGATTCTAAACTCTTCCTTAGATAGATACAAATCTTTGGGAAGGTTTATAGCACTTTAATCTCTCTAAAATTTCCTAAAACAGTTCACACACGTGACTTTCCATATTTT
The DNA here is from genome assembly GCA_023531105.1 of Papaver atlanticum. Classification (NCBI taxonomy): domain Eukaryota; kingdom Viridiplantae; phylum Streptophyta; class Magnoliopsida; order Ranunculales; family Papaveraceae; genus Papaver; species Papaver atlanticum. The sequence continues at coordinate 807,373 of JAJJMB010007966.1, read as the reverse complement.
GATGTTGTGATAAAAAAGCCGTTGATTGAGCCCAGTTTAATCGATTTCAATGCCCATATTAGATTCCTAGACCCATAAGGAGTCTATCCTATGAAAATCAGAGGTTTAGTCGACCTCTAACTCCTCCAAATCACAACCACCAAAACTGCCAGAAACATGTTTTTTGTTTTGGTTTTGGTTTCCCGCAAAAAACAGAATTTGAACGTGAATGGGAAAGGTTACCCCTTATCCAGTGGTCGCCCCTTATCCGTTGCTGGAGTCCGCATAACACTCGTCCCTTGGGTTGCATTTATCAACTTTTCGAGCCAATTTCGCCGCAAAAGCTTATTTCTCCAAAAACACCTACAAAGAGATAAAATACCAAAATAAGTACAAAAATGGGTACTAACAATATACACAATAGAGATAAAAATAGACACATAAATGCGTCTATCAAGCAGTAATATCCACAACATCACAAACCACCGTCTCGTTATATACCACAATTTTAAACGACACAAGACATTGAAAATCTACATTCTTCTTGCTGTTATCACCAATCCAACAATGGAGTATGGTTTAGGATGTGGATGAGTAGATAACTGCAGATTATCCATCAATCTAGATGAAACAATATTTTGACAACTACCACTGTCAATGATTATATTATAGATCTTGTCATGCACACAACATTGAGTGCGAAATAGACGATTACGAGTTGGATAGTCAACATGAGGAATATATAATAGATTTCGAATAACATAAGAGACAGAATCTCTTTGATCTCCCTCCTCCGCATACGCAGGTATATCTTCGATATTTCCAAGAACTTCTTCACTTTCTTCCTCATACACATTAGCAGATTCTTCTTCAGTCATCAATGTACGTCCACTTCTACATTGATTTGATGTGTGCCCTGGTTGTTTATACTTATAACAATACTTGTTTTCAGTTGGGTATGCATAAGGGTTTTGAGGTTTTGATCTAATGGGTTGAGCATTACTAGGTTGGGGTGGAGGTGGTGGAGCCTTCGTGGTAGGTAGGATTTGGGAAGAAGATGGTTGGGTGGTAGTGGGAGTAGGAGAAATACGGTACTGGTATGGAAATAGTTGTTGCTTGTTACAAAAACTTTGAAATAAAGGTTTTCTAGGGATAGAGAATGAGGATTTTGGGTATGGTTGTAGAGAAAGCGTGAAAGATTTGATCTTCAGAGCATTATTAATGACAACATGAAGAGAAGTGTATTGTTGAGTAGTCAACCTTTCTTGTATACTCCAATCAATTCCATTGATGAAACGTCCGAATATTTGATCAACCGTCTCATTCAAGTGATTCCGAGACAATAAACGGGAAAATTCAGTCACATACTCTTGTACCGAGCAGTTACCTTGGCGACAATTTTGTAAGGTGATGAACAAGGTTTGCATATAATCCGGAGGTAGAAACCTCTTCTTCAATAGTTGTTTCATGGATGGTCAGGGTTGAACTTGTCACATTCCTTGGTTGGCTCGTTCTAGTTGAAGATGATCCCACCATGAGGAAGCCGGTCCAGTAAACTTGAAAGCAACAAGCTCTACTTGTTGATCTTCAGGTATGCGCATATAATCAAGGAAACGATCAATTGTACACAGCCAATCTAAGAAATCTTCAATGTGTAGGAGTCCATCAAACGGGGTTATATCATCTTTGGGATGATATGCTTGTGGATTTCCCATATTTCTTTGATAGCGTGGTGGCAGAGGATAATAATATGGCACATAATCTTCAACATCAATTGCTTGCTGTTTTGTGGAAGATTTGTGAAAATTCCGGGGAGTAGAATAATTGTTAAAATCTTCAGAGAATTCAAATTATGGTGTTGTGTATGGAGGACGGGTAGAATATGATGGGGTAGAGTGTAATGGATGGTACTATAATTTATTTAGGGGGGAGTAATGGCTGGAAGAAGGTTGGGAAGTGGTTGGGGTGGTTTGAAGATGAGTTGTGGTGTTGGGAGAGGTGGAAGTATGGTGGTGGACAGTTTCATCTTGGGTCTTAGGTAATTATCCAATTACCTTTTTTTTCATCTTGTCCCATGAAGTTAGTAGAAAACCATCCTTTGAAATCTTCTTTGAAATCCTCAAAACGATTATCTATCATTGTGGTTAACTCCGTGGTTAATTCCGTTCCTAGACGGATTCCCATTACTTGCATATCAGCTTCTAGGTATTTCTTCAAACTAGTCCTCAACTCTTTAATCTTCTTATCACCCATGTTAGGGGAGGCTCTCACCCTACGCTCTGGTACCACTTAACGTAGCGGAAGCGTATAACTTCGATCAAAGATCCAAAAAGATAATGAAAACTAGTGTGAAATCAATAGATTCAAAAAAGCTATAGGAAAACTAGAGAACAATAATAACTAAATAAAATATATTTGATAAATCAAATAAGATAATAATGTTGAATGTGTAGGAATTCTACAGTACTAGGCCTTCTTATATAGGCTTCACTATTTCCTAAAAGTATTATAACTAGAAGAGGAAATAACTAGAAAAGGGAAATCAAGCTAAACTAAGAAACCCATAAGTTCTAAAATAGGGAAATCATAAATAACTAGAAATAGAAAAATGTCAAACGGGGGTGACTTAATCTAGATGTCCTACATCAATTGTTTTTGAGTTAACCTCGGCGTGATTGTGGAGAGCAATCCTTCATCCAGCGTGGTCAGAAGACTGGCTAATGAGATATTATAGAAATAGGTCTATGATTTTACCTTTGTCGTGACCCAATTATTTTGTTGATCCTTAAGTTGTTGTATATTGTTGTACCTTCGATGAATAGTTTTCTTTATGTGGAAAAAAAATGTATTTCGATCTCTTGATTGTAGCCACTAGATTTGTGCTCTTTGTTGTCAGTAAGTTACATGATTGTGTCGCAAGGCAAAATGGCATAATCTGAGATCCTTTTCTTGATTGTGTAGCAAGGCCAAATGTCTCGATCATAGTCGGTAGATGTCCATAGGTGGCTCGGTTCCACTTGGTTAGGACTTTGCTCGTTATGATCAGTTTGAGTTGAAGTTCCACCGCAGGGTCCTCATCAGATTATATTTTCCAGGCCCCGTTGACGACCTGGTGGATACGCGGATGTGATAGCCATATGTGTTCAAATTTGTAATTTTTTAATTTTTTTTTCTAGGTCAAAATGGTTTATTAAGAAAAAAAAACACGTAATTATAAGAATTACAAAATGGGAGGCTCAAGGCCTCCCCACCCCCATAAACCAAAGGGGAGAAAAAATAACATCAAAATAACTAACAAAAATAAGCTCTTAAACATAAATAACTAACAAAAAGAAGGATAATAGGATTTTAAGTGCCTTCATCTCCTCATTTGTTCTTATTTTTCCTCTTTGGAGTCTTCATTCTTTTTGATTGATCTTGTATTTCCTTGAAATACTCCTTTCGAAAAGATAAATCTTTCAAAAACTTTTTTTGAATATCAAATTTTGTTATTGTACAAAGAACCTCATGCTCCTCTGTAGTTAAATGAATAGAATTATTAGCACTTTCCACAGACCCAGCAACACTGTCTGTACCAAGATTATTATTGGGCTTTTGTAAAAGCCCGATATTTTCATTGTGATCCTCACGGTCAATGTCATGTCTTGTATGCTCCATATTAATACTAGAATTTTTATGCTATTGCAGCAAAGCGTTGTGCGCAGCAATAGAATTCCAAGTCCTACGTATAGCCGGAGATCTTCCTTGTTTCACTGTAATTCTTCGAGCCCTTCCAGTTTAAAGCATTCAGGCGAAGTAGATCTGGAACATGGTCAAAAGTTAAAGTATTCAGGCGAAGTAGATCTGGGGCATGGTCCGAAGCAATGCACGGTAGATGTGTGAGTCCAGCATGTGGATTGGTGATTCTCCATCCCTGAGTTGTTATAAATCTGTCTAGCCTTTCCATGATGAAATTGTTTCCTTGTTGGTGGTTGGTCCATGTAAATGGATCCTCCTGGAATTCGAAGTCAATTAGCCGTACCTCATTCATCATGTTCAGGAAAGGTTGTGTTTAAGTAAACATTATCTGTTTGTCCCCCCTTTTTTCCTTAGTTACTTCATTGAAGTCTCCAAGTAAAAGCCAATGTAATGGTTAAATTGGAAAGATATGAGAAAAATTGCTCTAGAAGGCTCTCCTTGTGCCTCCATATGTGGATGCCCATATATGCCCATGCATAACAAAAACATTGCATGTGAAGGTGGTGTGGTGTGGGCATGGATGTAGCTTTGCTAGTACATCAAAGTGTGAACTTATATGTTGTCTTGCCATAGCACTGTGAAGCTGTTTTGAAATGTTAAGATATGTTACACTGATGTCATGCATCCGTCTGATGTTAGTGTTTCCGCAAGGAACACGATTAACGATCTAGGAGTAGTAATCAGTCCTCGTAGATGTTGTACTGTAGTTGATTGGTTGATCCCCTGGAAATTCTATGCTAAGACCACTATGTTGCCAGATCTATGCTTGATCCGAAGAAGTTCAATATAATCTTTGTAGCACAATTTAGTTGGAGACGTGTTTAAATATTGATTGAAGTAGTTCATGTAATTTTGGCATGAAGTAGTCCTATCAGACTCTATATAATCTTCCAGAGATGATCTAGTCGGTTAACACTACAAATTACACAACTTAAAGGGATATGGGTTCTCACTATCCAATTGTCAGTTAAACTTTAACCTATTATTCCCACAAAATCAAAAGCCCAGCAAAATAAAAATTGGTAATGAAAGAAAGACCTACACACAGTTCAATGTTACACGATTTGAAGTTTGAACTACTTAAAATATACTACTGTTGAGAACTGAAATACATTTGAGCTAGAGCTTAAAATTGTCTAGATTGTTTAACGTACTACCTGTTGCATTTCCATTATAGAAATAAAAAATGCGAAAAAGAAATAACACAAGACACCAGAAATTTTGTTAACGAGGAAAACTATAATATGCATAAAAACCTCGGACCTAGTCCAGTTTTGAAAACCATCATGTATTAAGCCGCTACAAACACGATCCTAATATCATACATTGGACTAGAATGTAGTTGAGATCGAATCGACAATCTGAGCAATTCAGATTCAGTCGTGCTTCTTACATCTCTTGAATCTCGCAAGACCCTACGCAATTGATTCTCCTAGATGAATCCTTTACATCCTTAGGAGTTGTTTTAGCCTAAGTGAAAACTTTTTAATTAATGTGCCTCTAACATATACCCTATTGGTTTCCTTCAGAAAGATATACAATCAAGGTAATGGACATCTGTTTGCTTATGGGGGATCTTCAAGGTAAAGAATATACTAAGCAAACCCCAACAATTAGGATAGCTTACTTTCTTCAAAAGATTATAGAAATGCCTAATCGATTCCACCTCACAAGATTAATCTAACAAATATGATACTCGTGGAATTAGAAAGCCTGAGATGAAGAGTATTTTGTAATATCTATCAATCTTATTCCCCAATCGATAATTCACGAATGGGCGTATAACAAAAACGGACGAACCTTTAGACCTTAGTGAAAAATTTAAAAGTCATAAACTAATACAGTTTAACGAAGAAATCTAGGTATTTAGAGAACGACTCTGCAACTAGGACACAAAGGTGCTATGATTGAGATTATAGTTTGCAGAGAGTCTTTTGTTTATGATGATGAACAAGGCTTAGTAGCTTAGGACCAAAGCTAAGTTTGTGAACTAATTTCCATGTTTACGAATTACTTTGATACCAAGAAAGCTCAACTTCTTAATATATATTGATCATGCAAGCATGTAAGAAGTTTGCCTTGAATTATAAAAATGAATGTGCAACCACATATCTATCAAAATAAGCTTTGTGCAATAAGTGGTTATCGAAATAAGCTTTCGTATTCATAAACTCGTGAAATTTTTAAAAAGTTTCTAGAAATCTCTTAAAATCAACCAGTTCGCATATTGACCAAATCAGTTCGTGTACGCTAGTTAATTAGAGAATAATATATCCAGTCTTATTATTTATAAGTTCCAAGTTCGTGTACTGAACAAATCAACCCGTGAACGTAAAAACTAACTTAACGACTCCTTATGAACTTAACACGCAATTACGATATGTCGAAAAATAAAATGCTCTCAACCTATTATGTGATAAGCTTTTATTGCTTGGATTTATGATTCGAGTTTTATCAAGTACTAGCTTGAACTCGAGATTTCTTTTTTGCAATATTCATCATAATACTAAAATTATACAACACTGTCTTAGTAGATAGAATGATAAATAATATGTAGTAAAAAAGATAATCAGTCTTCCCATACCCTTTGTTGATAAAGTTCCAGTAGATGTCTTCGTTGTTCCTCAGTCTTCAATCTTCAAGATCGATTGGTGAATTCTAATACTCAACTATCAAGATCTATAACTAGTTCGAAACTGACCAGGCGTTGCTTTAACAGTAAGGTTGATTTCTACACTTCTGAGGACATATTCATGCATATCCTGATCATCTTCCCAAACTTTTAACATGAAAACATCACCCATTACGGCTACAGACTATTGTCGAAACACTCTTAGCACGTTGATGGTTTAGCTCGAACCTCAGCAGATAATATTCAAAACCAACTCTTCTAAAAAAAAACACCTCTAATATTTCATATGATTAACAATAGACACCTCAGTTTAAAGGAGTTAACATTAGGAGTTGAAAGGAACCCACCGACGAGACAATTCTACCACAATAACTGAGTAGCACTCTAGTAGACAGAGTTATTAGGAAAAATAAAACCTATTCCAGGATTCATACTCATGGACTATTAAAGGTAATTAATGAGGTTAATGATAACTCTATTCCATAAGGAAGGCGTGGTGAAAGGTATTGAAAAAAAGTTGAGGGCAAGAGAACTTGCAGAAAGCTAAAACTGAAAATGCTAACTCTATAACAAACTTAAGAGTCGGGCAGGTACTTGTGAGCAACTCAGAAGATTTTTTGTCTTTGGCATTTTAATACAAAAGCATCCACCAAAAATACGATAAAGCTATATTACATATTTCGCTATAGCTGTGTTCCATTATCTAGTACATCGGATAACACTCTCTCTTTCGCCTGTAGTACGAGAGAAAGGTAAGGAGACCAATTCTCATTAGGGAGGGCTAAATCTCTATCTTCTCCGGTCTCCCAGTAGGATGGGATCTAGTTGTCCGGATGACGGTTGAATTAACAATGAGGTTGTTATAGTTGGTTGGGTTTGCTCAAGAGAGAGGGCCCTGCCGGCTGTGCCGAATTAAAATGATAATAATAATAATAAATATTTGCTAAAGAACGAGCATTTTTTTCCGCTATATCCACGATTGTAAAATCTTCAAAATAGGTGCGGAGATATAACCCACACGTAATATTTTCAAACTTTCACTTCAAAAGTAGATATTTTCAAACTTTCACTTCAAAAGTAAAAACTTATTATTTGGGATGCAGTGAGGGACATTTGACAGATGAATAACGACAAAAATGGGTCATGAAATGGTAATCTCTAAAACCCCTTGTCCTACTGATTTTGTTAAATGCCTCGATCTCATTTGTCTATCTTACAAAACAAATGGTTTTTCTCCAATCTGACGGTTTTGGATTGGGCTTTTTAACCCATCGAAGGTTCCCATTCTTCTCAAATTGCTTGAGATAAATCGTGGCTAAAATTGCACTCTTCTCTCGAGCTCTTATCCAACATCTGTCTGTTCTCGATTCCCAAAAAATTTAGTTATAATTCATCGTAACGAGTAACATAAATACCACCATAATTTTCGCCAATCAATCCCAATCGATTCAAATTTGACTGATAATTTTTTCATGCGTTACGGAAAAATAAACGCCTATGAACATCACAATTAATATTCTGCATCTCAAATAAACAAACCATATTTCGAAGGTTCTCAGTGCGTTTTTTTTGGGTACTCAGAGAATCTTCTGATTATGGTTTCGATTTACAGATTTTTGTTGGTGCAGACATATTTGCAAAAAAAAATCCAGCATACATCAAGTTATGTATTTCTATCAAAAAGAAATTTAAAGAAAATATTTGTAATGCCAATTGAATTCCACCTGATTTGGTTTTAGTCTAGGATGTAAGATGTTGGAATTAAAACATCAGAAAAATCTCCAACTGTGTTACGGTTAGTGGGTTGCCTGTGATCTTCTTCCATTATCATTTGATATGTGATTTATTTCTCATAAGAGGAATATTTTTTGATTGATGCGGGTAGTTCCATTCTCATAATCAAATGCAAGATGGTACAATGATATATCCACTACTCACCTCCACCTTGGATATCCTTATTAAATTGCCATCATTGCAAATTTTTCACAATCATTTGACAAAGATTAGAGGATGCAATTGATCTAGCAAAAAATATGTATGTATTTTGTGCAGTTATGCAATTTTTCTATGGGTTGAGTATATTGTTACAGGTTATCCATGTTCGGTCCTATTCTTGCTGATGTTGGGAAGTTTGATAAGCTTCAAATGATGGATCTCTTGAACAACAAGTTCAGCGGTGGAATACCGAGTTCCGTAGGAGGCCTTAAGAGACTGAATTATTTGTAAGTTTTCCGATTGTGTAGAAAACTTTTATAATATAACTATGCTATAAATCTTCTCTTTGTTATATGGAATGCAGAAATCCATCCTCTCAAAGAATACTCATCTGCATGCTTTCTTATTATAAAACTTTGGCTTTCACTAATGATATTGTTAATTCATATGCAGATGTTTATTCAAACTGGGTACTCTCTATGACTTCCTCAATCACTTGATCCAAATCCAAATCCAAAGTTTTTTCCAATAGCAAGTACCGGGTCGACTGGAGAATATCTCCTAAAAATATAACATAGTTTTTACGCCGGCTTGTCAAGCCTTGCACAACTTGCACTAGGGCAAGCAAAATACTTGACGCTACCCGCGCCGCGATTGTTTATGGACCAGATTGTAAGTAATCACCGTTTTATGGGATTATGAATTCTCGACCATTAATGCGGATATGCTTACACCATGTCCCTGTTGCAGATGCTACGGGGATATCCAAAGTCTTTTCCTCAATAACTTATTAATTTGTATGATATATTCTTCTAATAATGTTTTTGGTTTTCTTAGGAAATATGTTTTGGTGAATATCTTCCACACTTGAATCGTGGAGATATAGAATGTATTTATACTGAAAACACAGCAGGGCTGTTACATAATTTGTTACAGATTTCAAAGACTAGAATTCAAAAGAAACTAGAGACCCGTAAACATAGTAGGAGAGTTTATAGGGTGACCAGACTTGGTAGCAGTGAGAGCTTTACGGTCATCTTGTTGAGAGTCTTTAGGTACTGTGATGACTGTATCCTTGACAGGTTTTCTTAGCAGCCAATATATATATGTTATGTTTGTTTGCTTACCACACAATGTTGTCTTTTCATTTTCTTCCACATAAACCAAACATATGCCGACTTCCTAGGGCCATTACTCTTCAGTAGATGGTGTGGAAGGAGATGACCTGCGCTCATGATGCCATTAGAGATACAAGGATTTTTGTGCTCAATATTAAAGTTGTTGTATGTTGTAGTACTGGATAAGTTCATTCACCAACCTTTGACTGATCTCTGAAAGAACCGAAATACTATTTTTGGTCTTAAAATTTTGTCCATAGTTGTGTATATATTGATTGTTACTTAAATGTGAAACCCATACTGAAACGGTACAGAAATTCATCCCTGAAGAGTGGGCAAAGACACGCCATCATGCTTTGAGTATAGGCATGTGCGACATATACAAACATCAAAAGAAAAGTGAATGGCGTAGGACTATCTTAGGTAAAGAACATTTTTTCTCAGGGTAAATATCTTCATTTCCTTCTTCTTCTCTATCATAGATGTAGGAAATATCTCAAAGTCTTTAGTTTCTTATCATCAATTTTACTATCTTATCATCACTCACAGAAAGATGTTAACAATTTAATTATTTATCCATGTCCATGAGCTAACAAATATATGAACGAGCACGTTTTATTGTTTTGAACTACAATGCATTCGTCGTAGCTGCACGAAATCCCACAACTACACCCAAATAACAACTCACACACAAACTTACCAAAACTAGTGAATATGATAAGATTCAAGACATTTTATTATTTTCACACAAAATTTTTATACAGAGATGATGATATTTCTCAAAGAATACAAACCCTAATTCTCTCTCACAACTTTTTTCACCAAACTATTACTTGGACTAGAAAAAACTTCATTGCCCTCTCCCTCCTTATATAGGTCTTTTACATAGTGGATGACAGCTAATAAAATGATTTCTTCCCCTACAAACTCGACACCTTGCTCTGTTGTCTCCTTATCGCATAATCCCGGGTCAATGATATTCTCGTATTGACATCACGCTATTCACGTGAACTTTGTCTTCGTCGTCGAGAGATCTGTGCTGAGTTCGATCGATCGTTGCGGTCTTGTCCA
>JAJJMB010007966.1:757325-796890 GCA_023531105.1 Papaver atlanticum | reverse complement strand
AACTTCGTGCATTCTCGCCATGTCTCTTTGTATTCAGTAACTGTCGACACGTTCCCGTGAATCTCTCTCGACCGTTTACACGTGTTTCTTTCATTGCTTTATGACCGACACTTCTTCAATCCCTTTCACCTTTTAACCTAGAACCACTTCAGCCAGTTACCTAATGGTATAAACTCTTGGAAAAAGATTAATCTATCTTTTCACCTTTCTTCCCTGCAACCTTTTTCTTCTCTCCGAAATATTTTCAAACTTCTCTCAGTTTTCTTCACTAAGTTTATCCATTGATCTATATTGTCGACCCAACCATCCAACTCTCCTGCTACTGACAAGTAAGTTTATTTTTTTTTGATTTGCTTGTGTTTTTTATTTTGCGATTTTTGTTTAAAGTTGATTTTTTTCGTCTTCTATTTAACTGCTGGTGCTTTGTTCTTGGTGTTCTTCATAGCTTTCCTTTCTGTTACTGTGTTTGTTCCGATGTTTTTTTTTTTTGCTTCTGATCTCATTCCCATACTATTTTTTCTAGCAGCATGACTCCATCAAAGAACACCAAAAAACCCTTTTCAGAGTTGATAGTTGATTTGCAAAAGAAAGGTTACAAACTTTCAGCTCCTTCTGGCTCAGAGCCCCATACATGCCTGGATTACAAGTGGCTCACGTCGGAGAAATGGAATGCGAGAAGGAATATTGTTAGAGCACTGCTCGGTTGAACTCGCAAGCGTTGCTATCTCAAGCTTGTTTATCAAGTTTAGTTGATCAAAACTATAAGTCTTGATTTCTAGTGTACTTATAGTTATGTCTCGGATTAGGATAGAATGTGTAGTTGAGCTTTAGACTTCACGGCGTTCATCGATTGAAGACGAAGATGTACTGAGGAGAGCTTGGAGGAACTTCATCAACAAAAGGTATGTGGAGACTAAAACTTATCTATCACTCAGAAGCCTATTTTATTCTATCTCCTATTGAGACTAAGTCGTATAGCTATATAGACTTTTACATTATACACATTTGATATTTCGAGTTGAGTTTAACTCGCTTATATATTTCTCGGAATATGGGTTGGAAGCTTTTTGCTTTAGCTACGTTCATTATTATACTTGACGAGTTTAGTTGGAAACAATTTATTTGTTGGAAACTAAATAATGAGTAAAAAGATGATCATGTGAAAATTTCCTTGAAACATCTTACATGATTTGTGTGAGAGAGTCATTTGATGTCGACTATGAATGTTTCGTATTGATCATTTGATCACTTGAAAATTACTTATAACCTAATAGTTTGCGTGGGACATCTATTGTCGTCTTCTAAGGATGTTTCAATGATTGAAATGGGAGTTAAGAACAATTAACCTATGTCTGGATATAGCACAGCATGCAAATTGTTGTGGTATGATTCAGGTCCGGAAACCTAGTTTGCATACCAGTATGCGAACAGTTTTAACTGTTAAAGTCCGGGAACCAAGTATGTATACCAGTATGTGAATGGTTCTACCTGAGTTACGGTCCAGGATGACAGTATGCATACCGGTTTGCGAACTGCTGGACAAGACCAAAGTGCGGAACTTAAGTTTGCGTACCCGTTTGCAAACTAAGTGGTTAAAGTTCTAAAATTTGTTTAGTATGATTTCATACTCATGAACAAATACATTTATAAATTAAGGAATGCAATCTTTGCAAACCGTGGCTTAATGTTCATGAATTGATTCTTGAATAAGTACTTTGTACAATCATGAGTCAAATCCGATTTTGCTTCAATTGTGTCTTGTATACTTCTATGAGAATATAAACAATTGAACAACTCTATGAGTAACACAATTAGATTCATTTGATTATCATTTGATCTAGAAGTGTTAGATGAATGTGGTTAATACAAAAGTGTTTATATGTTTAATTTTGGTTAACTGTTATTGAGCTAACTTAATATACACGTTTCGGTATGGTTACCCATATCTAAATGAAGGTATATTTCATTTGTGTGTAACAACCTAAGACCATCTAACGGTGGAGAGATATTGATTTGGTTTTAAGAAAACTTAGCCTAGTTCTTAAATCAGGTTTCATCTAACGGTGAATATTGATTGCTTTGTTTCTAAGCTATCCAACCTTGATTTGAAGAATGTATAAGGGAGAACTCTAGCAACTGGAAAACCTAATCCCCACACTTCTGTGTGATACTAGTTGCGACTAGATTCGATTCTCCTTTAACCTATGTTTTTCTTAAAACCATTATAGGTTAACGACTTAAAGACTTCATTGGGATTCTGAAGCCATACCCAACTATTTTCTTTGTAGTTGCGTGTTCTGATCTTACTTGTTCTATCATATTGAGTACTATCTTCTCTAGGATTTGCTCGAGATTTATCTCTGATAGGTAAGATATAAAAAGTAATCACAAATCTCTTCGTCTTATTCTTTGTGATTCTATAATATCTTGTTTCGCTACCATACGATTAAGATTATTGTGAGGTGATCGATATTTCTAGGTTGTTTTTCAGGAATATAAGACCGGATTATCAACTGGTTCCTGTTCACCTTGATTTATCAAAAGACGGAACAAAACTTCATAGGTATATCTGTGGGAGACAGATTAATCTATCAGAATAGACTTATCTGTGTGAGACAGATTTGTTTATAAATCTTCGACTTTGGGTCGTAGCAACTCTTAGTTGTGGGTGAAATCGGCTAAGGGAATCAAGTGTGTAGAGTCCTGCTGGGATTCAGAGACGTAAGGAACGTGACTGTACCTTAATCGGTGTGAGACTTGGTTAGGGCTCAACTACATTCAAGTCCGAAGTTAACTTGTAGTAGGCTAGTGTCTGTAGCGGCTTAATACAGTGTGGTGTTCAAATCTGGACTTGGTCCTGGGGTTTTTCTGCATTTGTGGTTTCCTCGTTAACAAAACTTCTAGTGTATGTGTTATTTCTTTTCCGCATTATATTTGTTTATATAATTGAAATATCACAGGTTGTGCATACTTTAATCAATTTGTAAATCCAACATTTGGTTGTTGATAGAAATTTTTGACACTTGAACATTGGTCTTTTGTGTCGTTCAAGTATTTCTCATACCAATCAGTTCATGGATTCCTTCCCGTTGATTTTCTGATTGATTTGAGAAAGAGATATAACTCTTGGATATCTTTCCTTGATTGAGTCTGACTGTCTAGTTGATTCTCTTGGAATTATATTGGAGTTAGTCCATACACATTTCCGAACGAAATATTGGGTGTGGTTGTTAGACCCCCGCTTTTTCAATTGGTATCAGAGCAGGCAAACACGTTAAAGACCTCATAAGTCTGTGTTTGTAGGAATCTGACTCTATGGACAGAAGTGTTATCTCAAACAACGCATCACTAGTTCAGAAACGTTCTTACTTGGTTTAAAGCTTTGTTTCTCCTGAGAAATCTCCCACATCTTCTCCATTGTCTGGAACTGTGTATAACTGGGAAACACGCCTTGATGAACAGTTGGATGATCTTTCGGATGAAAGTGATTCAGATGATGTAAACGATGTTGATGAGGAAATCTCGCAATACATCAAGCTTTTTGACCATCTCATAAAGAAAAATAAGTCAACATCTTGCTTGGTGAGTTTTTGACTCCTCTTTGTCTGGAAAACAAGAAAATGAAAAAACTCTTTGAAGGTTACGATTGTGGATATAATCTCTTACAATCACTTCTTAAAGATCGTGAAGAAGATGTGCGTTTAAAGAATTTTGAATGTGAAAATCTTCGTCGAAATCTCTTTGTGTTGAAAGAAGAACTTGCAGAATCTAATGCAAAATCTAGCTCTCACAAAGTTGTTTTAATGACAGAGAAAACATTTTTCTTTCACGAGAAAAACAATTGGAGGCTGACCTAATTGCTGCTCAGAACAAGGTTATGTTGCGGGAAAAAAACTTGAAAAAGTTTAACCTAAGCACAACAAATTATCCACTATGTTGGGAGCATGTAAAAAATATCGTGATACACGAGGTTTGGGCTATGAAGGAATATACGCTCCAAGTAGTAGTAAAATTAATTTTGTTTGTATTAATAACAACTTTCAGCAGAAAAACCTCTCTAATAGGAAAAGTAAAGTTTTACCTTCAGCAGCAGAAGTTTCAAAGAACAAAGGTAGTCAACCTCCAAAGTCAGCTCACATGAGAACAGTTAATAACATTCCTTTTAGTTATTACTATTGCGGAAACAAAGGTCTTGCTGCAACTCTTGATGAAATGTCTGATAACTATGATTCAAATGAAAATGAAAAATCAAGTGTTGCACTCCTTGGCGAAAACATTAATTTTGATAATTGTAGCAATACGTACATCAATCTTGATATTTTTCCTGGAGAAACTTATTCAACCACCTTGGAGGATAAAATGGATCTTACCCTGTCTACTTAAAATTCTATCTCACACTAGCAAAGACACACCCGCGATGTGAGTGTCGTTTCCGTTCCAAAACAAATCGAACTTTTCATTTAATAATTTTTTGATCAAAAATTTTCATTCAAACAAAAGTTGTGTTATTGTTATGAACTATTTTACATGATACATGACATAATGTGGGAAAACCTCTTATAGAAACAACATTTTTTCTTGAACATTCCCTCTTAAGAGAATTGAGAAAAAGAGAAACCAAGTATCCTTAAGGGTAATCATACTTGTTTTTACTTTTGTTTTTACTTATTTCACTTTTTACACAGAACACCCTTGAGTTTGATATTGCTACGTAGATCATGGGCTTCTATTAAGCTTCAAATTGTCAGTTTGATTGCTCTCTGCAATTGTAGAAATTGGATTACCAAAATTTCTACGACGAATTTTAGAGATTCTATCCCACTCAATTGTTGTATTATTTGGATTACAACACAATATTTGGTTATATGCATCTAATGATTTTTGACAGTGCTTTTGCTCTTTCTTTCGGCCTGATAGAAGTCCAGTCTGGTCTATCAATTGGGTGATTCTGCGGAGGTTAATAATAGCAGCCTGAATGCGCTCCAACTCCAAAAATCAATGTAAAAAATTGGATTAGGAAAACAGTTTGGAAAAATGAATACACGGATATGAAGATATTGGGCAAAACAGACTTGAACCTCTGACCGAGTAAAACGAAATCTATCCACATTAAATTTTTAATACTATGAAGTTGTTCAGTGGACATTTCATCCACATTTTTTCTTCTAATGAGGAATTCAAACATGAAGTTTGACAGCAACATAAATGTTGCTGTCACATATTCAAGTTATCTTGCCACTCCGATAAGGATGCAACTATATCTGAAGTTACACAACAATACCAATGATGCAAAATGATTTAAGAAAAGTATCCAGGCTGGTCTGGTGGTCACGTTGTCAAGGGTATACAACAAACACCCTAGGTTCATTACTAATTTACTACTGTTACCAAATATTAAACACTCGAAGAAAGCAAATGACAGAATTAAACTTATGGTCCTGATATCAATCCCATATAAAAGGTATAATTTTCATCAAAAGCAAGTTGCAAATAGAAATTCAGACCAAAAATTTTCAAAAAACCTTAATGAGTGAAATCAGCTCTCCAGTGATGTGGTAGTTAACATAAACTTACCGTCGTACGTTCTCCGAAATCATACAAACTCAAACTCCATCATTCAAATCATATCTTCTAAATATCCAAGCGGTAGTATGTTACCAATTTTCGATGTCACATAGGTTTTCTCCAACCAACTCAAACTCCATAAGCCAACATATCAGTAAGTAATCTATACATGCCAATATTGTAGAGAAATAAAACTGAACTAAAAACAAATCCTCCTAATTATTAAGACTCCACAATTGTAATAAGATTATATGAACTTGTCTAATCTTACCCCAACATTGAACTTAATAGTCAAACCTATATCACATTGTAAGGTACCAAATAAGACAACCACATAATTTAAGTGATTATTTTTCATTCGGGCATGTAGTGAAATAGTTAGAGGCTTAGAGCAAACATCAAACGTGCATCAAAAAAAAAAATCAGGTATATCTTAAAATCCAAACCAGATCGAACTTAACTCATACAACTCAACAAAAAAAAAAAATTAAACTGATGAAATACTCTTTTAACTAAATCAGATTAGCTCAAATGAAAAAGAAAAACTTGAGTAAGAACTATAGGGTTTTGATGAGATCTTACAGTAATGAATTAACAAAAATTGAAACTAAGGAATTCGAAATCCAAACTAATAAACTTATGACATCATCTTAAGGATGCTTATCACTTACCGGTGATCAACAAAATTGAACCACTGATGAAGCAACTTGAGAGTTACCTGAGTAGGTTTGAAGTCAATCAAATTCCCAATATTGAATGGCTTCCTAGACAAATTTGATGTAAATCCGACAAATCTTATGAAAATTGAAGTTTGGTATGAACCCAAATGTTAGATCGCATCCAGAATTATGCTTCGAATTTCGATGGGTGAAGTTAGTTTTTTTTTTTTGTCTGTGAGATGAAAGTTCGTCGATTTGAGAAGGGGAAGAACAATTCAAATGACGAAAAGGGCCTTCATGCTTCTCCTAAGCTAAGATTTATGATAGGGGCCTTCGTGTAATTTTAGGGTCCATGTAAAAGAAAACCCGGTCGAAAACTCCCCTTTTTCTTTATTATAGTATAAGAAACAGTTAGAGTCTTCGAGCAAACATCAAACGTGCATCAAAAAAAGAAAAATCAGGTATATCTGAAAATCCAAACCAGATCGAACTTAACTCATACAACTCAACAAAACAAAAAATTAAACTGATGAAATACTCTTTTAACTAAATCAGATAAACTCAAATGAAAAAGAAAAACTCGAGTAAGAACTATAGGGTTTTGATGAGATCTCACAGTAATAAATTAACAAAAAATGAAACTAAGGAATTCTAAATCGAAACTAATAAACTTATGAGATCATCTTAAGGATACTTATCACTTACCGGTGATCAAAAAAATTGAACCATTGATGAAGCAACTTGAGAGTTACCTGAGTAGGTTTAAAATCAATCAAATTACCAATATTGAATGGCTTCCCAGATAAATTTGATGTAAATCCGACAAATCTTATGAAAATCGAATTTTGGTATGAACCCAAATGTTCGATCACATCCAGAATTATGCTTCGAATTTCGATGGGTAAAGTTAGGTTTTTGTTGTTGTTGCCTGTGAGACGAAAGTTCGTCGATTTGAGAAGGGGAAGAACAATTCAAATGACAAAAAGGGACTTCATGCTTCTCCTAAGCTAAGATTTATGATAGGGGCCTTCGTGTAATTTTAGGGTCCATGTAAAAGAAAACCCGGTCGAAAACTCCCCCTTTTCTTTATTATAGTGAGATGTTTCAGGTACTTTAATTTTTTTAGTGGCATGCTCGGGTATGGTACCTGAACCGTCCTACACATTGACATGTTCTAATTGTACTTTTAAGGGTCATGTACTCTCTAATTGTTTCAAGTACAAACATAAAACATAATATAAGACATGTCAACAAACTTCAACGGAGAGAAAATCGATTAACAAACAAGCTCAAACTTGTTCAGAAGTTGAATTCATCCGAGGTATGTAAATTTAACTAATCTCCGAAGAAGTTAATTTCTAAAGAAAAAGATAGACCTCTACAGAAAAGAACAAGGTCTAAACAATCTATCAAAAAAGGTATTAAGAATTCCCTACAAGGATTGTATGGTGGACAGATTATTGTTCACCCCAATACAGCTTAATTGTGTTGAAAGTGCATCTTGTCTCATGTGCCCGAATCCAAAAGACAAGAGTTATGCACAATCGGGTTTTAGGAAAAGAAATTTTTTGGTTGCTTTTATTTTTGTTTTCCAGAATTCTGTTGATCTTTTCATAATTGATATTGAAAAGGTTTACCCTGTTTTGATGACTAAAAAAGGGGTTCAAATCAAGAATTCTACCTTTTTAGGGTTATGAGTTGATCGTACATGAATCCTACTTACTGTGTATATAGGTTCCGTAACCCTACATTACTTTTTCCTTCTCTAAAACTCTTTTATCAAAAGATTGCTTGTGGAGCTAGTTTTTGTGTATTTTATTCACAATTCCATATCTTGATAGAGACTCCAAGAATCATTATCTTCTGATAGAAAAGATGTTAATATGATTGTTAAGCCATCAATCATGAAGGAAAAAGATAAATATCAGTCCTCTACAACCTTAAAGAGAAAAGGAAATAATATGAAGAAACCAAGGGCTAACCCCTCAAATCTTCAGAAGTTTTCTGGTGTTCTTGAAGTGTTGAAAGAAACAAGGATGGAGATTCAGCAAATAAAGGCTATTGTTCTAAGGACTCTTGAAATTCAGAAGTCCCTGGTTCGGCATCAGTAAAGAAGGTTTGTTGGAATTGACTTCTTTCTTCACGAACCTTATGTTCCAATTTCTGTTGACGACAAGGAGTTCGGGGACAATAAAGAATTTTTCAAGAATATTAACGTCTAGGAAACTTCTCATGAGAATTTATTCTTGTGTTTTTAAGAAGGATAACTAGGGTTTGGAATAGCAAATATTGTGATTACACATAGCTATTGCCAACGATTTTCATCTTGCAATCTTTTAGATTTATTTATATAAATTCTAAGTTATTTGGAAGATGATTTTGGAGTATTAATCTTGATGGTTTTATATATTGCAAAAATATTATGGGATATGTGTGTTTACGTCCGTGAACTATGATTATCTCATATGCTCAAAAGTTAAGTCTATTATATATTTATGCAAGTATTGATAAAAGATAGAATGAACTTTTGAATAATCCGCAGTATTGATCTTTCCCTGATCCACTTATATATGAAAGTACTGCATGGCTCCGTAAGTTTTCTTATGTTGAGCATTTCTGGTTAAATTAATCATTAAGGTCTTCTTGTGGTTATTTTATTCGAGTTTTCTGGATACAAATTCATGTTTCATGTAATTTGTTAATGAACAAAGAAATCCTTCTTTTCTTGTAAAAGTAAGGTCGCTCTTGTTGTTCTTTCAGGAATGACATTTTATGAGGGAGAGTTCTTAATTGAACTTGTGCTTAATTGCCAAATCTTTGTGGGGAGTGCGGCTGTGGAATATTGTAGGAGTTATCTTGTATCTTTATAAACTCCTTGATGAATACACTAAGTTTCGAATATGTGAAATCATCGAAACCAAGTTGATATGTTCTCTTTTAGTCATTAATAATCTCTTTGAGAATTTCATTATGATCCCGCTAGTTTTCGTACATTTGCCAATTTATATTGACAAAAAGGGGGATAATTATTTTGTAGTTCACACTATATACATATGGTTTACAGATCATAATGTAAGGGGGAGTGGTTTTCATTGTGAGATGAAGTATTGACTAAGGGGGAGTGATACATATCACCGTAATATTATTTTCAAAGTTGTGATACAATTGAACTTTGATGTTGTGTAATAATACTATGACACTGTATAACAATAATTGAGAATAACTGACTGTTTTCTTATTGTTATGGCTACGGATCTTCAACAACAATGATGCTGAGTTGAAAATGTTCAGAATCACTGGAGTACTTGGAGTGACAAATAATTAAAGGAAATCAAGCATGTTGGATGAGAAGCTACAAAGTTTATTTATTTTGTAATCCATATGTATTGATAGTTTTGTCACTAAAATTGACAAAGGGAGAGATTGTTAGAGCACTACTTGGTTGAACTCGCAAGCATTGCTATCTCAAGCTTGTTTGTCAAATTTCGGTGATCAAAACTATAAGTCTTAATTTCTAGTATACTTATAGCTATGTCTCGGATTAGGATACAATGTGTAGTTGAGCTTTAGACTTCACGGCGTTAATCGATTGAAGACGAAGATGTACTGAGGATAGCTTGGAGGAACTTCATCAACAAAAGGTATGTGGAGACTAAAACTTATCTATCACTCAGAAGCCTATTTTATTCTATCTCCTATTGAGACTAAGTCGTATAGCTATATAGACTTTTACATTATACACATTTGATATTTCGAGTTGAGTTTAACTCGCTTATATATTTCTCGGAATATGGGTTGGAAGCTTTTTGCTTTAGCTACGTTCATTATTATACTTGACGAGTTTAGTTGGAAACAATTTATTTGTTGGAAACTAAATAATGAGTCAAAAGATGATCATGTGAAAATTGCCTTGAAACATCTTACATGATTTGTGTGAGACAGTCATTTGATGTCGACTATGAATGTTTCGTATTGATCATTCGATTACTTGAAAATTACCTATAACCTAATAGTTTGTGTGGGACATCTATTGTCGTCTTCTAAGGATGTTTCAATGATTGAAATGGGAGTTCAGAAAAATTAACCTATGTCTGGATATAGCACAGTATGCAAATTGTTGTGGTATGATTCAGGTCCGGAAACCTAGTTTGCATACCAGTATGCGAACGGTTTTAACTGTTAAAGTCCGGGAACCAAGTATGTATACCAGTATGTGAATGGTTCTACCTGAGTTACGGTCCAGGACGATAGTATGCATACCGGTTTGTGAACTGCTGGACAAGACCAAAGTGCGGAACTTAAGTTTGCGTACCCGTTTGCAATCTAAGTGGTTAAAGTTCTAAAAAAAATTTAGTATGATTTCATACTCATGAACAAATACATTTATAAATTAAGGAATGCAATCTTTGCAAACCGTGGCTTAATGTTCATGAATTGATTCTTGAATAAGTACTTTGTACAATTATGAGTCAAATCCGATTTTGCTTCAATTGTGTCTTGTATACTTCTATGAGAATATAAACAATTGAACAACTCTATGAGTAACACAATTAGATTCATTTGATTATCATTTGATCTAAAAGTGTTAGATGAATGTGGTTAATACAATAGTGTTCGTATGGCTAACTTCGGTTAACTGTTGTTGAGCCAACTCAATATACACGTTTAGGTACGGTTATCCATATCTAAATGAAGGTATATTTCATTTGTGTGTAACAAGCTAAGACCATCTAACGGTGGAGAGATATTGCTTTGGTTTTAAGCAAACTTAGCTTGATTCTTAAATCAGGTTTCATCTAACGGTGAATATTGATTGCTTTTTTTCTAAGCTACCAAACCCTGATTTGAAGACTATATAAGGGATAACTTTAGCAACTGGAAAACCTAATCCCCACACTTTTGTGTGATACTAGTTTCGACTAGAGTCGATTCTCCTTTAACCTAGGTTTTTCTTAAAACCATTATAGGTTAACGACTTAAAGAATTCATTGGGATTCTGAAGCCATACCCAACTATTTTCTCTATAGTTGCGTGTTCTGATCCTACTTGTTCTATCGTATTGAGTACTATCTTCTCTAAGATTTTCTCGAGATTTATCTCCGATAAGTAAGATATAAAAAGTAATCACAAAGATCTTCGTCTCATTCTTTGTTATTCCACAATAACTTCTTCTACTACTATATAATTAAGTTATTGTTAGGTGATTGATATTTCGAGGCTGTTCTTCGGGAATATAAGACCGGATTATCAATTTGTTCATGTTCACCTTGATTTATCAAAAGACGGAACAAAACTTCATTGGTATATCTGTGGGAGACATATTTATCTATCAGAATAGACTTATCTGTGTGAGATAGATTTGTTTATAAATCTTCGAATTTGGGTCGTAGCAACTCTTAGTTGTGGGTGAGATCGGCTAAGGGAATCAAGTGCGTAGAGTCCTGCTGGGATTCAGAGACGTAAGGAACGCGACTATACCTTAATCGGTGTGAGACTTAGTTAGGTCTTAACTACATTCCAGTTCGAAGTTAACTTGTAGTAGGCTAGTGTCTGTAACGGCTTAATACAGTGTGGTGTTCAAATCTGGACTAGGTCCCGGGTTATTTTTGCGGTTTCCCTGTTAACAAAACTTCTGGTGTATGTGTTATTTCTTTTCCACATTATATTTGTTTATATAATTGAAATATCACCGGTTATGCGTAGTTCAATCAATTTGTAAATCCATCCTTTGTTGTTGTTAGAAATTGATTGGCACTTCACGGATTCCTTCCTGTTGATTTGCTGATTGATATGAGAAAGAGATATAACTGTTGGATATCTTTCCTTGATTGAGTCTGACTGTCTAGTTGATTCTCTTGGAATTATATTGGAGTTAGTCCATATAGATTGTCGAACGAAATATTGGGTGTGGTTGTTAGACCCCCGCTTTTTCAATTATCGTGTCCATTGGACAATTGCATGCTGGACTGCCCTTTCCATTATACGATCCCGAGAGACCGTTGTTTTACGAGATTTTATCTCGTGCTAGTACAATTGATTAACTATACTAATCAAGGATTATTAATTAGATTTACTTAATGATTTGATTTGATTTTTTTTTTGATTAGAGGAATAATAAAAGAAGGAGGATTTTATTGAATTTGTATTTAAAAACCTTAGAAGAATACGAAGAAACATATGCTCAAAATAGTCAGGAACACCTCCAACTTAACTCTCGTTACTATTTTGTTACCTATAATCCCTTAAAGTACATAAGGAATTTGGATTATTTTTTTCTGTGATTTATGGCTTGAAAATCATAAAATCCTTGTCGTAACACTGGTATACGGCTTGGAAAACACTGCATCCCAGTTGTAAATGACAGTCTACGATTGGAAAATGAACTCCTTGAAGTGAGTGTGAATTACGGGTGAAAAACGAAGAATTCCTAGTCATATGTATGACTTACGGGTGGAAAGTGTGTGACAAGAATTTTGTATATTTTGGAGCTACTTACGACTAAAAAATATTAAGAAATCCTACTCGTAAACAAATTACAACCGAGAAGTTTTGTGTTCCTAGTTCATTTACAACTAAGAATTCATTAATTCCTAGCTGTAATAGGCATATACTCATTTTAAGAATGAGCATAAACTGATACTCATTCTTCAAAAAATGAGTATATAATTACACTCATTCTTAAATTTAGTACATAGTTTCATTATGGAATTTCAAACCCACTTACGCGTAGGAAGCTAGCCATAAAAACACTCGACGACTGGGGATGTAGATGATCTACCCGTAAATAGTTCGTGAAACTAATTGAATTTTTTTTTTTATCACACTAACCCATTTAAGCAATCAAAAAAAAAAAAAACTAAAGTAGTGGGTTTGTCTATTCTTACCTAATAGAAGTTATGGATGCAAGATTAATTGGTTTTTGAGGTGTTTAAGCTTCTTGATTTATTAATCCTTATTTTATTTTATAAGTTCATCATCTTCGTCATGATTTATGAAGGGGAAGATAAGGATACGAATAATAGGTTTAAGCTTTATTTTTTATTTTTTTTGTGTATAATTAATTTGAGTTTATTTATGGAGTAAGCGTATTTTTGAATTTTGCTATATACTAAGTCTCCTATCCACATTTAGGATTGAATCATATACAATCCTCAAAGTTCAGGTTCATTTTGTGCGGTTGGCGCCCAATGTCAGGCGCATTCTTTAAAGATTTTTTCATTCATAACAACAACCATTGTGATTTATTTTTCTTTAATAGCTAGACGTTTTATTTCAAACTAACCACTGTACAACAAAATGTTATGCCACTTTATAATACAATATAATATTCTAATATTCAAACTTACACTATTTGATCATTTGATATATAACATTTATTTTTTACACGACTCCATTTTGCTAGTTCTTATTTACATTTTTAGTATCTACTGTAGTGTTATTATACAAAACAGAAGATACATCTTTCAGTATTATTTTCGTTCTCCAATTACAAGATGATGGCCTGTTGTTCTAAAAATTTGTTGCATCCTTACAGTCTTTTTTTACGTTGATGTTGCTTACATATAGCTCCTTAGCCCATTGCATTTCTCTTTGTATTGCTAATCCTTCAGCAGCAACTGGTCCTGTCGTGGTTCCTGAAAAGTACAAAATATCAGAAATTTTATTGTTAATCCAGTAGATAATCCCAACCCCGTAAGTTCCATCCACTTCATCATAAGAGGCATCTACAAAGAATATATCATGTTTCATATCATCCAACCCATTCCCATTTTGAGAAATATCTGATCTGATTTTCTTTTCGTTGGTTTTGGCACCGTTACTCCTGAATGTATTTTCCATTCATTTAAAAAATACTGAATCTTCTTTATACAGTTCATATGATTCGGCTTAGCCTTGTTGAAATTAACATTATCTTTGTGGTTCCAAATATGCCAGCATACGATACTGAAAACCTCTTTCCATTCCCATAAATCCGATGAAAATCATGTTCGTATCCAAGCTATAAAGTCTGCATTATAAGCTGGCATTTGAACTCATAGACTAAACCACATAGATCTTGTAAAAGAGCAATGAACAAATAGATGTGCCGATGTTTCTGGCTGTTTTGCATTATATAAACAGACAGTGAGGTTCCACACGCTTTAAAATAACATTCATTTTTGCTCTTAATGGTAAAACACCAACTGTCATTTTCCAATTAAATAAGTTAACTCTCGGGATCATTTTCACACGCCAAATTTTATTCCAAATCTTATCTATATTGTTATGATGTTTATGAGAAAGTATTTTATACGCCGATCTAGTGGAAAATTCACCATACTTGTTTCCATCCCATCTCAATCTATCTTGATTTTAAATGTTTATACATATAGACTTTATTCTAGATGTAATAATAGTAGGAAACACATAATCAATTAAATCCACATCCCAATTACCATCAATATCATCGAGATCAGATACATATACTAGTTCATCATGCTGCCAATTATTTAAGATGCTCGTTTTAGGTATCCAATTATCTTTTGAGATTTGTATATTCCTCCCATATGTACTAGTGTCTTTTATAAATTCTAATCCTTTCTTAGTACTCGTCCATATCCAAGATGCATTCTATTGACTAATTGTATAAAAAAGGGTGATTCCTTGGAAAATATTTACCTTTAAGCAGTTTAACCCAGAGGTCATCCGAATTATTAACTAATCTCCATGCTAATTTACTCAGCGAGGAAATATTCATTTTATGCGAATTTATTATACGCAAACCACCACATGACTTAGGCGTACAAACTCTATACAAAGATCTTGGGTAATAATTTTTTTTTAGGATTACTCTTATTTTACCAGAAATCCCTTTGGATTTTACCAAACTTCTCTAAAACAGATGAAGAGAATTCAAAAAACTTCATCTGATAACAAGGAAAGCCAGATAGAGTTGAGTTAATCAGCACAGTACGAACCGCTTGAGATAATAACTTGGCTTTCATTCATGGAGATTCTTATAAGCTTTCTAAAGCAAAGGTTCAAAGTTTAATGCTTTTTGTATGTTAAAGTATAATGGCGTCGCCAAGTATTTTTAATCTTCTGATATACTTTAAACCCTCATCGTCTTAGCTAGTATCTTCATGTTGCTTATTATGAACATTTTTACTAAAAAACGCTCTTGATTTGTGATAATTAATGTTCTGGCCCGAAGATTTACTAAAAATATCCAAAACTCTCATCAGCTGTCTAACTTCGGAGGTATACGCTTTACAAAATATATAGCAATCATCTATGTGAATAGTAAATGGGATATAACATGACAATTTTATTAATCTGCATACCCGAAAAAGTTTTATTTTGTTCATCATGAGCAAAAAGTCTAGACAAACCATTCAAGGTTGTTATAAACAAATAAGGAAACAATGGGTCTCCTTGTCGGAGACCCCTTGATGGTCTAAATTATAAACCTGAAACCCTATTTAGCAACACAGAAGATTTGACCGTTGAACTACATTCAAAAATCAGATCACACCATTTACTACTAAACCCAAAGTTTGTAAAAATATGCATAACAATTTACCATTCCCTTTTATCAAAAGCTTTTGATAAATCTAACTTTAAAGATAAAAACCTTTCTTGAATTTTCTAGTATTCTTTGAATGAAGCATTTCATGTGCAATAATTATATTATCGACTATCTGTCTCCTTGGGATAAAGGATGATTGGTTCGGAGCCATGATCTTCCAAAACAATTTTCAGTCTAGCAGCCAAACTTTTTGAAATTAACTTGTATAAGGCATTGCTCAAGCTTGTTGGTCTGAAATCTACCGGAGTGATCGAATTTTCTGTTTTCGGAACTAATGAAATAAAATTGTCATTCAAAGATTCTGGAAGTTTACCGGATTAAAAAAAAAACTCATTGCCAGGTTAACAACATCATAATCTATTAGACTCCAATGAGACTAAAAAACAAAGATCCCCACGGATTCATACTAAACAACACATCTCTAATTTCCTCTTTTATCTGGCATTCTGATTAGCTCTGCATTTTCTGCATCAGTAATAACCTTAGATATAATATGATCAAAAATAAGATCAATATTTTTCCCTTCAGTTGTACTTATACGTAGAAAATGATTTCTTAGAAAAGTATCTAATTGATCATTCTCTTCCAACCAAAGACCAGAAC
The DNA here is from genome assembly GCA_023531105.1 of Papaver atlanticum. Lineage (NCBI taxonomy): Eukaryota > Viridiplantae > Streptophyta > Magnoliopsida > Ranunculales > Papaveraceae > Papaver > Papaver atlanticum. The sequence continues at coordinate 780,495 of JAJJMB010007966.1, read as the reverse complement.
TGTCTCTTAGATAATGAAAGACATTGTGCCTTTTTCTATTAGACGCAACAACATGAAAATATTTGGTACATTTATCAATGGTTTTTGAAAAACTTATCTATACTATTTTCTAGCCAATAAAAGTTTTTAATCTTATTTAAAGTTTCTAATTCCTTTTCCAGAATTTTCCTAAACACCAGATGAGCAGGTTTTACATTTTCTCAATCGATTTGCTTTAAAATATTCTCTTTGTTTTTAAAAACAGTTTTATTCTAACCTTTAAAATCCATGGAAAGGTTTTTCAACGGTTTATGAAAGTCATTGTTAGCAAGTATTTTGTTCACATCCAAGCATTTTTTATAAAAGTTCTATAACTATTCCTTATGCTCCATCCAACCTCTAAAAAACCTATACGGACTGCTTTGTTTGACTCTAAATGGATCAAAATCTATAAGCAAAGGATTATGATCAAAAGCAATTCTTGTTAAATGATGAACTAAGACATCCGGAAAACACTCAAACCAGTCTACAGTACCATTGCACTTTGATTTTCATGGATATAAGGCATGTTTGGTCATAATTATAACCTTTCTTTCTCAGTCCAAAAGAAAATAAAAAATGTTTGCATTGGGAGGCTTTCCCTTGTTTTTCATTCCATCAACTGCGAAGAAAAAACATAAACCCTAGATTTTTTTTTAATATCTCTCGAATTTTTTTTAAACTCATCATCTGTAATAGGTTAAGCAAGGTATTACTGGACGATCGAAACATGATTTTTTTTTTGTTTATGTATTATTGGCGTTTAAAGCATGGTCCTCTATTTTTTCCATATATATATAAAAGTATCGTCCTGTAGAAACTTAGTTCGTTTATACCAGCGCAAAAGAAATAAAATATTTACATTTATAATTCAAAACGCGAATTACAAATTTTTCTACCATACAAAAGGCGGTGAAATGCAGCATTTTACTGCCAACAAAGTAGTGGTGAAATATAAACTTTCACTAACACCAAAGTGATGGTGAAATACAACATTTTACTACCATTTATTTGGCTAGTCCTCCTAATTTGAATAGGTTGTTCCATTTTCGGTTCTACCTAAGAATGAAGAAATCCCATGCCCTTATCTTTGGTTTCCCCCGAACATACTGAAATCTAACTACATATCCCGGATAGGCATGGAGGTTGATGGAAGAAAACAAGTTGCAAGTTTTTCGGATATTAAGGGTACAATTTTTTGAACTGGTACCGTATCAAATATGTGTCTTCCTAACTGGATGCTGCAAACTTCTTGTGGAACTGCCAACAAGAATCATAATTTGTTATTGAAAATAGATGTAAAGCTTTCCCTTTATCAGTATGCGTTTTATTACAGTGAAAAAATAGTAGAAAACCTGTAAATTGACTAACATTGTTACATCCATCTAAGCAAGAAGTTGACATGGCAAGTTTTCAAATTGAGTTTCGTGAGGAAGTACCAGAAACCAAGAAGTTTCTAGATTAAAAAACCGAACAAAATCCATATTATTACTCAGCATCTCTATCTTCTTGCTCACTAATTTATTCATTTTATTTATAATGTATACTGGGTAGCGAATTCTCCTCGTCATGCATCTTAGCTGAATCAATTATTATTATGCTCACGTACGTATAGGTTGGCTGGCCTTGTACAATCCTTTGGCCAAGTGTGTATTCCTGCGAACATGGACACAAATATACCGCTCACTGACACAACAAAATGTGGCGTCCATGCCTTCTTACCATTCAAACTAAGTGTGATTTTAGTAAGAATATAAGACTAAACACTCAAAATCAGAAGAATAAAAATGGAAACTGAAACATTATGATTCACCATCAATGAAATGGCAGTGAAGTATTGCATTTCACCTTCTCTCTGGCGGTAGTGAAATCCTGCATTTTACTGCCATTTGTCTTGTAGAGAAATGTGGATTTCACATATCAAATTCAGAACGTGAATACTTCATTTCTCTTCTACTGTTACGAGCGAACTGAGGTTTTACAGAGAGATTTTAGCTTATTATACATACATAAAAACAAGAGAGAATCATGATATAATCAATTGGGTACTTGAGAGTCTTTATTTCCATCAACTCAGGTATATAGATTGACAAAATGTTTCGTTTGATTTTCTTTGCTTTAAATGGATAAGGGTCGAGAGTTGAGTGTTATCTTCCCAACCTTCAAAATCTTGATGATTTCACAACAATTGAACCATATATGATGCTGGATTTTAAGGTTTAATTTACGAGTGTTTTTGGTTGTTAATATTTATTAGCTTATTAAGCATAACTCATTAAGAGTCTATGGGTTAGTACAAGTAATAAGTGAGACGACTTTAAAGGATATTTATTTTGGTCCTAAAAATATTAGAATTTAGAATCACCAAGTTGAGTGCGAAGTTTTCCACTCCCTTGATCCGAAAACCTCCTCCATGTAACAAAGTGTTCTAAAGGGGCAAAATAGGATCATAATCCTTTTACATCCATTTGGATTAAGGACAGAATTGTAATAAACGTACATCTGTCTGCGGTACAACTAGTATAGTAGCTTTTAGTAACCCTATCCAATTATCCTCTTTCATTTTTTTTTCTTACTAGTGCCAAGAAAAGTAAAACATCTAAATTCCTCCTTTGTTTTCTCTTCTTCTACTTTGTTGTTGTCTACATCTAGTTAACATTTTCTTCTTTCTTTTCAAAGTGCTCTTTATACACCAAACCAAACCTGACATTCATTCGTCAAACATTCCTATCTCTCTTTCTTTCTACAGTAAATTCACCCTTGATAAATAGTTATTTTCTCCTCAGATTCCTCTAAATTTGTCAAAGATTCTTCTTAGTTCGTTGACTAACCATTAGATCTTCTTCTCCTATATATCTATACCTATCTTCCTTCCTTGATTGATTCAAGTTTTGATTCTTCTTAGTCACTTTCTGAGCTTTTCAGGGTCTTTATTCTTCTTTCCTGTTTCTTGCTGATGAGTTGGTATTCTTTTGCCTGATATTGGGAAAAAAAGAGAATATTAAAAAAAATATGGAGTTGATTGAAGGAGTTGGGGAGAGTTCTACACCGTTACGGAACTCTTTTGGTGGTGGTGGTGGTTTTAGTGCATATGATTTAAGAGTTGATGTATATAATAAGTTGGTCGAGAATGGAAACGATGAGGTTGTTTATAATCCGGAGTTTCGTCATCAATTGGATGCTCACTTTAATCGATTGCCGGCTCGGTAATAATCACCTGATGTTCTTCTTTTTGTTTTTGAAATCTTATCTTGTTTTTGTGTTTTGGAGAGTTTGAGAGTTTAGGTTATCAAGATTATGACATGATTGTTGTTGATCATTTTGTTAGGGATTTCACGTAATATTATAAATCTTTTCCTATAAAATGAATTCATTAGGCTTCACATATTATCTAAGGAAAAGTATTTGACCACACTGTTTGACTTGCAATTGACTTCAATAAAGAGCAAATTACTGAAAGAGAAATTGGTTAGAGATACTCATTGGAAAATGAGCGGATGATTACAAGGTTCCGGCACACCCTTGTGCTGACCACGCAGTGGCTGCAGTTTGGAAAACCTATTATGGGTTTCGTTATCTGCTGTGTTGAACATTGGGGAGCAATTGTAGACCTGTTTCTTGCAGCAGAAACATAGTACGTTTAACATATATTGCATTGCATCGCATTGATTTGACCGCTGACCAACTCCAGGCCTTTGATGTAGATGTTTAGATTCTTTTCATTGAATGGTTTGTATTTGTTACAGTGTACTCAAACATTTTTATGCTCATTTGTAATTGACTTCGTTTGGATTATGAAATATTGTGCATGGCGAGTGAATATTATTTCTTTCGGTGCATTTTTTGTTCAAGGTATGGACTAGATGTGAATATGGATAGAGTCGAAGATGTGTTAATACATCAGAAGCTTCTTGCTGAAGCAACGCTCCCGGGGAGGTGTCCTGTTTTCCACGTTCGATTTTTGGAGGTACTACCCTTTATTTTATAGTGTCAGATTGAGAAGCAGTAGTCCAGATCTTGAATACTAGCTTCTACGGTTGTCATGTAATGTCAGATGCACTGTTCTCGAACCAAGATTGTTTCTACTTGGTACTTTCAGAGATGGACTTTTTTTTTTTGTTTCTAGCCAGACAATATGGATCCAGATAGATAAGACATCTTAGTGTAGGAGGCTGCCACCCCTTTTGCCAGACAACGACACTTCACTTCTGCATCTGCACTCTGTCCTCCTTTACATTCATACAACTTTGACCAACAATGAAAAACATGTTTCATGCTTTATCTAATAAGCTTCTTACCTTCCATAAAAGATTCAATGAGAAACCTCCATGCGTTGGCCTTGTTAACCTTTAAAATATTAGCGGACTAGCACATGCATAGTGAAGGTGCAAAATGTTTAAATTATGCTCAATTTCGACTGCATTTTGCACTGTCTGTGATGTTACAAGCTGTAAGATCTGTATGGACTTCTATATATTTTTTATTTCTTTTTGGCAACTATCAGTCTCAAAATGCCACTGTTATTGCAAGATATGCGTCTCAGATGCCGTATCATATTGTTGTTTGCGTCTGCTAGTACTGGATACGATACCTGCATTTTTCTTCTCTTTTATTTCGTGTGTGGACTTTTAATATCTTTGCGTACTTAGTTTCCTTTTTGTTGTGCTTTGTAGAATATTATGACAAAAGCAGATGAAAATGGTGATATTCAGCAGCCAACAAAAGTGCCATCTGCTTCGACAGCAAGCTTAAATGCAGAAGACGAAGGCATTTTGCCATCAACTAACAGGTGTTTTTCTAGAGTTTTTCTACTATGTGATATGACTTTCCTTAATATTTCCTCGATCTTGAATGGGTGAATAGAATACTGCAGACTTGAGTTATTATTTTATGATGCATGCATGTTTAGTTGGTTGTTTTTATATCACACTTTTATTTGCTGATTTTATGGTTCATTCATTCAAGGTTTCTTTCTTTGTAATTGGTAGCACTTCTGCAAGTAGAAACAGAAATAGTGATGTTGATTTCGAACCTTGCTCAAAGCTTGAGGACTTGAATTTGGATATTAGGATGATTGCTGAAGGAACCGAGAGAAACAATGCCATAGAGAATTTATCTATGAGGTACTATTTTGCAAGCTATTTGTGATGCATATGGATCTCCTTAGTTTTGTATTTTGTCTGAATATTTGGCTCAATGCATCATACAGTTTCTTGTGCCTCTAGCAAATTTTGGTCAATTATATTGCACGGAACTGATACATTGTACATAAACCTACTTCGTTCTTTAGTCTGCCTTCGTTTAAGAGAATACTATCTGAATGAAGAATGATGATGCAGGCAAGAAGTTCCATATGCATCTATACATGAAATTATATTTTCTACCCTTGACAAGCCCAAGCTTCTGAGTCAGGTATGTGCACTACGGCCTTCATGGTTCCTTTGTGGTTGTTCGAGTTACTTGCAGATACCATATGTTATATTGTTACTAATTGGTTTCCATATTATATCTTCACTTGAACATCTGTAATATTAGTAAACCTTGCAAACTTCTCTTTACACCGTTTAGACGTCCCCCACTTGAATTCAATATGCTGCTTCATAGCTGTAAATACATTTTCTCTACTTTTATGCTGATGAGTTGGTCATAGAATTGTCTACTTGAACTTTATGTTTATCTTTATTAAGAATAATATCATGATTATGTATGAAGTTTATAAATCTTGTGTCATGGTCTTCTAGCTATCTGCTTTGCTCTCCGACATAGGACTAAACATCCGTGAAGCTCATGTCTTCTCAACAATTGATGGCTACTCTTTGGATGTGTTTGTCGTAGATGGATGGGAATCTGAGGTAGATATTTCTTTGCGCAGCATTGTAGTATCATATTTGTTAAGTGTTCTTAACTGTTTTCTTTTCCCTAAGAGAATGAATCTAGTAATTACATGTTAGAAATAATAGAATTCCTATTTGTCTCACCATTGCCTGTATAAAGTTTCATCTTATCTGTTATTGCTGATTTGAATTGTCTAATTATTTTAATTGTAACTTGTACTTGTTCTCTTGGTATTTTGTACACTACCTGGTCAATGACGAATAGTATATTGTTTGAGCCAGCTTTAGCTACATCGAAGTGAACTAGCTGTCACCTTTGAGAACATGAATGACTAGATATTATAACAACATGTCTCACTAGACGTTGATCATAAGTTATTTTAAAGTCTCAGCTGGTCGTGATGCCGTAATAATTTGTATCCCCCAAGTCCTTCGAGTCTACTAAGACTCTGCACATATCCAACAAAACATTCCCTTCAGGTTTTCAAGAGACTTGACTCGAGGGCATCTTGGAACCTCCAGCGAAAATGGCTCTAACTTGGAGCTTTAGCTGGTCAGGAAACTTGGAAAGTGCAAATCAAAAGGGTTCATTGGGATGCTTGGAACACGTACATGCTCGAAAAGAATTACAAATATCTTTAGCTGTCAACAGTGGGGATAATCTTAAGACTTCGAAGAATTAGATATTTTTATCGTAGAATCAGTTGCTGAAATATGATTCTGGAAGTACTGCACTAACGTTTTGACTAGATATGAAAAGTTAAATTCACCTTAAGCTCCTTCTAAAGTGTGTATGTATTCTTTATATGGTTACACCTCTGTTTAGGTACCCCTCTGGTTTCTCGTAAAGTTTTGTTTTTATCAACGGTTTTCATGACCTTAATACTTTTTTCTTAACTTCGTCTGCGTTGACCGTACTCATGCACGGATGTTCTACTGTTATACGTTCGTGGCCAGGGATGTTCACATCTTAGGCACAACTTGTACTTGAACCTAAAAGGACAATAACATGATAATTTATTAAGGAGCATCGTGATTCTATTCATTCTATTACAGGGATCTCTGCCAAGCCCAAATGTTGCTGACTTTGCAATGATGTGGCCAGGACACAGATGGGTTGCATAAAGCGCTGGAGGAAGCAGTTGCTAGGAGCGAGGTGAATAGCTTGTTCCTCCGTTTATACGAGCTTCATTGTTTCTTTATCCTCTGTTTGGTTGGTGTGAGTTATACCTTTATTTCGGATCATACTTACAAGGCAATAGCAAGAACCTTGCCAGAAAACAACCGAGTAAGCTGTGTTAGTACTTCATAGGCATGGCATTATAATGGTTGCAGGATGCGAATTCTTGGCTGAATTGTATGAACTATGTTCATATGGAAAATCACTATTTTAGACGACAGCGATAATGATATGGTTACTTTAAATATAGGGAACCTGGTCTGGTTCTTCCCCTTCTCATTCAGGCTTGGAGAAGGCACTAGCAATAGAACCAAAATGTGGCGATTGGGAAATCGATAGGCGATTGTTGAAGATAGGAGATAAAATAGGATGTGGATCTTGTGGAGATTTGTGAGTCGCAATTTAAACTCTCCGTTTTTACCTTTTGTTTTGTATTTATCCATACTATTAGCTGCTCATGTATTGTATATTGTGCATTCTAAAAGATGTCGTGGAGTTTATCTGGGTCAAGATGTTGCTGTTAAGGTTCTTAAACCTGAACATCTGAATGAAGCTTTGGAGGCAGAATTCGCACAAGAAGTAACAATCCTAAGGTTAGTGGCTTGGTGAAATTTATGCGGTTTGCTTTTAATTTGAGCATTATGTTTTCGTAACCCAACTCCATTTGCATTAAGTTTATCAATGTAGATGAAAGAAGTACAATGTGTTCATGCCATGATATCTATCTGTCTTCTGAAACTCTGAACCTGTCTGGGAACTATTTCCTGTTTACTCTTTTTTTTTTTTTTTCCTTTTATCACTGCAGAGAGGTTCAACATAAAAATGTTGTTCGTTTCATTGGTGCCTGCACAAAGTTTCCAAATTTGTGCATTGTAACAGGTAAAGTAAATTTAATTGACTATTAATTTGTCATACTGTTATAACATTTAGTTTTCTCTTTATGAATGTGATCCACTAATCATGCAAGTATACTCTTCTGATTTTATAATTATGATTGGTTGTTGGCTTTTGTAAATCTTGTTCCACAGATGGTTCTCTTGTACTGTTTTTTTTCTTCTCAGTATTGGGCTAATGCTTACCCCACTCTATGCTCTAGTCTTCAAAACATCAAATATATCCCCCCTTAACGAACAACTCAGTCTAGCCATTTTGTCTCTTGATAAAACCCCAAAGAGCCCTAGTGTTTCATAAAGTGGGTTTGTGCATTGTTTACTAAATCCTCCAACAACTACTCTCTAGAGGACCGACAAACACAGTAATTATTAGAATGCAAGTTAATTACTTATATCCATTCCTATCTCCTTGACCGTCCCAAGGTACGCTCGTGTCATTCATATCTTAGTATAAGTTTCAGCAGGTTCCCTTTATTCTTGTTGATTTTCTAATTTCAAGTGGTCAAAGCATGTCCAATAACCATGAATAAAATCACAGAAAAGTATGAATTAACCAATTTGAGTGTGCCAGGAACAATCAAGGGGCCTTAGGTGCTTGTTAGAAACTATCTCCTACCCCTTTCTTGACCAGGGATTCAAAGCCTGGCACCGATGAGTGTTTCTGGCTTTTGGTTTAGTTGTGCATGATGAACTTTTCTTTAACATCAGTGCAGCCTCTCCTTTTTATTCATGATTCTTATTTCTTGGTTGCAGAATATATGCCTGGAGGAAGTCTTTACGACTTTCTGCACAAGCATCATTATGTCTTGGGACTTGGTCATCTGTTGGAATTTGCAATCGATATTTGCAAAGGAATGGAGTATTTGCACCGAAAAAACATAATTCATAGGGATCTGAAAACAGCCAATCTGCTGATGGATATTGATCATGTATGTAGCAATTTGTGGATACAAACTATTTAAGGACATTTTATAATTCAGTACTGCATGATTGTTTTATATATTTATGATTGCTTTTCTTAAAAATAGATAATTTTCAGGGAGCTTGTCTAATATCTTTTTGGGACTGTAAATGCTTAACATCAGGGAAGTCAAAAACTTAAGGTTTAACTTAAATAGTTAATTCCACCATATCTAGTCTAAGTTGTGGTTGTTATGTTTTACTTCTTGTGTTTCATATAACTGATCCTCTTTATGTGCTTTTCCTTGTCCTAATTTGTAAAAGCCAATGGCTACCTTCCACTCTAGCATTTCATCTAGAGGACAGGAAGCATGTTGTTTTGGCCACTAGCTTTTGATCCATAATTATGCTACTACTTACTTAAATTAATTGCATTTTATCAGCATGCAGTTTCAGCCTACAAAAGAACGAAGCTCTGTTGTATGTCTTTGCTGAAGTTAGCTCTTGTTTTCTAAATCTCACTATTTGATTTGAATTCAACAGGTTGTAAAAGTGGCAGATTTTGGTGTCGCTCGTTTCCAAAGTCAAGGAGGGGAAATGACCGCAGAAACTGGAACATACAGATGGATGGCACCTGAGGTTTGATTCTTCTAAACCCCGCTGCCTTCTACCACTTGAATTTCATCCACTAGATATTTTTAAAAATACATGTGGAGGATTGATAGAAAGGAATAATTAAGCTGTACTGCTTGTTTCCACTTGGGGAATCAGACAACATGAAAAAAGAGTGTAAATGGTCTACTGAACTTGCATATAGCATGCAATCTGTAACTTCTTGAGCATGATGTGGGTTAGTTTTGGTTTCATTTTTGTTTTTCCCTTGTTGAATCTTGTGCCTGAATTTCTGGGCTGTTTAAGATGTGTTCGCCACACTACTGGGACTTCAATATATCACCTGATAAATTTCTTTAAGACATTTGCAAGTCTGGGAAGGTTCACTTTGTATTAGTTTCACATTGCGCATTTCTAATGAACGTGACTACTTGTTATACCCTTGTTATACCATGCTCATGCCTACATTTTCACTCCATAGAGTTCTTATGTTTCGTACTTCGGCTTTTGGTATTATAGTTCACCTATAATTCAATAGTTGCTCTTACTAGTAGACATTCATTATAAAGTGCAAGTGGTCTATAAATTCAACATCGCTAGTGGTAACATGAGGTCAGAGTAGTGTGCAGTACTTTTGCTTCTTCAAATTCTTTTACTTATGATTATCTTTCTTTCCTTTTTCTAAATTAAGGTCTTTCTATATGCTGTTCTTTTTAGTTGATGAAGAGCCTCACTATGTTATCAGATTTATAAACATCTTTGATTTATGTGGATCCTACTTCATCTAGCAGAAGGTTATATAACTTATTTCACGTCCCACTTTTACTAAGATATGTTGCATTTTTCAGGTTATAAATCATCAACCGTACGATCAGAAGGCAGATGTTTTCAGTTTTGCTATCGTGTTATGGGAGCTTACAACCGCAAAGGTACTTCTCTAAGTTCCATGCTGGTCAAATTAGTGGTTTTATTGTGAATGTAATAATCTTTAGCTATGATGTTTTCATTGTAGGTGCCATATGATACAATGACCCCTTTGCAAGCTGCCCTAGGAGTTAGACAGGTTTGTGATCTTAAGGGAAGGATTTATTGTTTGTACCATATGTACGTGCTACTCCATTTTTAGGAAAAGTATCTTTGTTAGGGCAGTGATAAAGTGGCTTAATTTTACAGACAAAGCCTTACTGTACTTACGCAATCTTCTAAACATGAAATAAATGTGATCCTTCTTGTATTAATATGCTCAGTAAATGTTATTTTCGGTTGCGAGTTTTCCAACTTACTGTGTAGTTGTTTCTTAACATTGGATGTGCATTCACTTCAACGGTTTTTTGTTGTATTCACATCTAGGGTTTGAGACCGTCAATACCAGAAAATGCAAACCCCAGACTACTGGACTTGATGCAAAGATGCTGGGAAGGGATTCCCAGTAGCCGGCCTTCGTTTTCAGAGATAATATCAGAGCTCGAGGGAATCCTCCAAGAAGTTAAGGTAAAAAAAATTCTATTGTACTTGAAGTTTCTTTCACAATGACTAAATTCGACTGATGCAAATTAGCGTGTTGCAGGCAGCTTCAAAAACGTCAAAGCACACTACTAACAATGTTGATTCGTAACTAATTCTACCGGCTTTCCTTTGCGATTTTCATGAGTGCTGGTAATGTACAGTTCTTTTTTGTTCCTTACCATACTTGTTTTACTTAAATGGGTCTATCACAAAGTTATAGAGGTGATATAGGATGAGAGGAAAATAGGGTAAAGGTGTGGTAATTCAATTTACACGAAAAAAAAGAAGTATATGAAGATGGTTCCTTTTGTTGTGTCTGGTAGCTGTCAAATGTTCTTTTTGTAATAGACATTTCTTTCTTTACGGTAAGGCCTTTATATAGAACCTGTGTGTAAAAAAAAAAAATCAATCTGTAATGTGATATTTTACCATAGACATTCTGTTACATTGCGAATTTCAAGTGTTACAATTTTCTTGATTTAATCATTTCTTAACCTGCCAAGCTGAGCTACAAAATGTCATTCTTTGGTTATGTGATTGGTTTGTAATTTGATGAGAAATGAGTAAACTCAACAACAGCAAAGACAAGTTGCTCTGAAAGTGGTCAGCGTGTTACACTTGTATCATGTTCATTTGTTATTTGACAAGTTTTTTTTTCTGTGTTCTGGTTCATGTCATGTATGTGTGCGGGGTATGCTACTTGAGTTTTACTGGCCAATAACCCACTGGTATGAACTTCTGAGACCGAGTAGCGCTGCCCACATCGTCCCATGCACCCAGACATGTGGTGTCTGTATCCGAGCGAATAGTAAGCCAGGCTCGAAGTCAATTTGGGTGAATTTGGCATTTCATCTGTATTGGGTTTTCGTTGCCACTTCAACAGCTTCAACAGATAAGACTGAAAAGTTTGACTTATCAAAAAAAAGATAAGACTGAAAAGAGAAGGAAGAAAAATGAAACTTGTCGGATTTATATCATTTTCCTCCTCTTTCCCCTTTGAACGAGAATTATACACTCTAATTGAAGCATCTTTTTAAATGAGTAATCGTAATCAAACCTATCTGTAACTGCAGATCATCCCACAGTCACACCCAAGTGTTGATTTACTTGTTCTTGACTCATTCACCTTCAAACCCTAGAACAATTTCTAGATCTAAACATTCTTCACAATCAAAATGAAATATAAGTATTGAAAAGTAAATGATTCTTCACAATCAAAATGAAATATAAGTATTGAAAAGTAAATGAGACTCATGATTTTTACATGGTTCGATCATGAATTGATATGCATCCATGGTTCTTCACTATGATATAATTTGTTTACATGACTCCATTAAAGATTTTTTTGTGAAGTTCTAGATCTAAGTTTTTGGGGAAGAAGAAGATGATAGAGAAAATAAAATCAGATCCCTTTCTCTCTCTTAGATAGTTTCTTTATGTACTAGAGAGTAGAAATGAATTTACAATTATATCATTTGCTTACAAACTAAGCTATCTAAGTTAAGATACTATGTAGACTATCCTAGAGATGCTAAGTTACTCATTCTTTCATATGGCGCCACGCGTCGAGTGTGGTTTTTGGTATCTACATTTTGCCCTTTCTTTCTTGAGGTAGCTTGAAGAGCGATCCTTAAGAAAGAATCCGTTTTGGTGTAGTTCTTGGGGCAAGACGTGTGGTACTTGAGTGGATGACTTTGATCTTTGTTGATGAAGGAACGAGCGAAAAAATAATAACTTGAAAAGTATATACTTGCCTCTTATTCTTTTGTGAAGTTCCGAAGCTTTGTTGTTGTATAGAAGTATCATCCCCGAGGTACATGAAGTATGAAGTATGTGAAGTATGAAGCGTTCTTTAAAAGTATAAGAAGTACTAATCCTCGAAATATATAAGAAGTATCAATCCTTGATTTTGTTGTTGTTGATCACAAGTTGTTGTTGGAACGATTCATTGCTTTTGATTTTGCCCTCGTATGCTTGGTCGTTGATTCTTCATGTTGGTGAGTAGTAGCTAGGTATCGTGTTACATGTAATGAGCTAAAATTGACGAGATGGCATTTGACTCATATACTCTATTGTTGTTGGGGATTCTTGTTGTTGACGAAGTATGGAGTGAGCGAGATATCTTCATTAGTGAATAAACCGAGTTTCTTCTTTGCGAGCTTTGATCATGAAAGTTGGTTTTGATGATTTTCTTCCAAGTTTTCTTTTCTTCATTCTTATGCGAAGTTCATTGTAAATGCTAGTTTGAGCTTTACCGATGATAACCTTGCGTTGATGTTGCCTTTGATGACGAGTTGATGGTATCACTTCTTGTTCTTGTCTTGCCTCATTGTAGCTTTCCACATGACATTGGTTCATTTGTAGCTTAACGACCTTATATTTGATTCATATCAAATCCATAAATTTTGAAAAAAAATCCGCGAAGTGTATAAGACGCATTTTACGGTATATGTGTGCCTCCTTTTGCTTTGGTAGATGTAGGAACTACAGCTATCCGAAGCAAAAGTAATGTGCTTCCTTTTTCTTGCCCTTGTTTTGCTTGATGTCTTACTACTAGATAGCGAAGTATTGATGAAATATGCTCCCTTGGTTCATATAAACGTGAAGTATCCTTAGAAGTATATAATCCGAAGTATAAGAAGTACTCTTAGTTAACAATCTTCAAGAAGCATTCGTGGCGATAAGTGTTTTCTTCAAGAAGTTTGACTAGTAAGAATTCCCCAAGTGTACTAAACATGATGCATGTTCGATGAATGTATGCAATTAGTATATTTTATATGTAGGTGATGAGTGAATGCTATATGTATGAAATGATATGCTTTTTCTATATGTATGTGATGAGTGACTGCTAAATAGGGATAATATGTGTTACTTAGCTCATTGAGTCTTGAGAGTATTGATCTCGCTTTGTGTTGTTCCAATTCCTCATCACATGGCTTTGGTTCTTCGCATATTCATTGCTCCTTGCATGCTCATTTTCTTTGCCCCATCTATCTCTCTTTGGCTCCAAGTTCGCTCCGTGTGTCTCTTCGTCCAACTTTAGCTCCCATATTGCATCACTTTATTGCCCCCAGACTTGTTCCTTCATTATTAGTATCATAGCAATAGTATAATCATAGGAATATGGACATTTATTCAAATCATACTACAATTGTAAGTATTTCACACGCAATAAAGTTTTCTTGAACTTTCATGATACTTAGCTTGGGAAGATCATGTCTTTTATTTCATTATTCTCGCATATTTTTTCATTTTCTTCGTGCCTCATTGAGGTCTTATTTCTTCTTTTCGCCTCTCTTTCATGTACTTTACGAGGTCATATGCTTGCCTCTTGCTTTTGTTTCATGTTTTGCCTCTTGTTTTTCATTTTATTTTGCCTCACATCTCTCATTTTTCTTCCTCCTTTCCTGCGATCGCGAACTGCCACTATGAGGTCTTATTGTGCCTCCTAGTTAAGGTCTTATTGTCTTCTACTGGTATGCATAGGGTCTTACTTGCCATAGACAGGTCTCACCATGCCCCGTTTCTTCTGCTCGTTTTCCTTTTGTCTTCGTCTTCCTTGGAATCTTCAACCTTCTTCGTATTAATTGTTATCTAGAGGTCTTAACGCCTCCTAGTTAAGGTCTTATTGTGCCTCACCTCGTTGCTCAGGGTATTCTTTCGGCGAAGTCTCAGGCGCTCTTTATTCTTGCGAATTAAAGATCCATCAACCTCGCCTTAACACACTCATTGAGGTCTTACTTTGCGACAATATCACAGGCCTACTTATTCCCATGAATAATAGCCCCGTAACATTGTCGTCTTTTTTTGGTCACTCAGCTCCCTAATCTGGAGGGTGCCGTCCCTTTATATTCCCCCTGATTACCCCATTTTCTTTGTGCTGGTATCAGTTGTTTTCGTGACTTCTTATCCCTTCGCCGATATGGCTCATGGTTACGAAGTCACACCCTAGGTGGGTTTTTTTTGGGACCGAGTACAGAAATCGTGTCAGGCCATCTACTATCTCCACTGGCTAAGCTTCTACACCCCTTACTGAAGGCCGTCCATGGTAGGGACCCTCAACGGATAGGTCTTATCATTGCCCCTATTTATCTCTCTGAGGGTTGTTCATGACGTGTGTTAGGTCTTATTATTGCCTCTTGCATCTTGTGCGAACTAAGTTGCACGCCGTGAGTTCTCAGCCTCCCTAGGTAGAGGTTTTGAGTTTCCATAGAAACTGTTTTGTTTTATTTCGCGGGTCTTATCAGCCTCCTAATTTGAGGTCTTACTTGCATATTTAAAAGGTCTTATTTTGCCCGAATTGATATTTCTTTCTTTGCTTGTATTTTCCTTTACTTGTATATATGCGGTCTTATCTTTGCCCTTTTCTTTGATCTTATTGACTCGTAGCTTTCTTCTCTTTATCTCTGTATAGTTCATGCTTGTTGCTTTTTGTTGCGGTTGTGCTTCACTGAACTCATACCTTGCTGAAGTTGTTTGTCAAGAGCCGTTACTGAATTTGTTTCGAACTCGTCACTTGCTGGGGAGCTTATTACTTCGTTGTATAATTATTCCTAACGAAGCATTTTTTCCTTTACTTTCTGCTTCTTGCTACATGCACTTGCTACGAGATAGTTGGGTCGCTGGGTTGTTGATACCACATATCCTTTTCTGCCTCTGTGACGATGTTGATTGCTCCACTTCATCATTCTTGTCTCTTGTTCATTTGCGTCTTATTGAACTTGAATTCATTCTCTTTATATCGGCCTTGCTCGTGACTTTTCATTGCTGATGTTATTAAGTTGCTGTTACGAAGAGCTTGGTCATTATGCTCATCGAAATGTCAGAACTTGACTTGCTGGTTCCACTGAGCTGTTGCGTTTCTTTATGCATCGTATACATTGGTCTGGCTTGCTACCTCTTGCTGTTAGTGTTAAGAAGTACTTGGCTTGCTTGTTAGATTTGGGTACATTCTCTGTTTGCTGTTTTGTTGCTGGCGGATGTTCTTTCATTTCCTTTCCCATGCTGTATACGTTGCAATGAGTGTTTAAGAAAAATGGTTCGCCTGAATTTATTTCTGATGCTTGAATGAGTGACAAGAGGGTTGGTTCGCTGGTTAAGCTGGCTAACTCGCTTGTTGAGCTGTAAGAGTTTCATTGGATCTATCTTACTGACGAAGTGTTATACTGAATGAGTATTGCTGACAAAGATGTGATTATACGAAGTGAACTGACGAGACTACTACTGGCTAGGGGTGCTGATATTATTTTCTCCTTGCGTACTTCGAGTTGTGCTTATAACTAAATTTGCAGCTTGCCGAAGTTAATGACCGAGCGAACTAAATTCGTATCTTTTTCTCCTCAATGGGTCTGATATATGTCGAATCTTGATTTGTCTCCCCAACTTCATGTCTGTCCTGAGTTTATCTTCGTAGATTTGCTGACGAAGTAAGCTTCATAGTATCTCTTTTTCGCTGAAGTATTTTACGAGTGATGATATTTCTGCGAAGTGATCTTTGTCCTGGTTTAGCTTCATCAACTTTGCCGGAACAGTGTATGTGATTGACGAAGTAAGTTATGTTAACATCTCCTCCTTCCTCATTCTCTGAAGTTATTGACGAAGCATACTTCGTTAGTGCATATTTCCTTTTCTCCGTTGCTTCCCTGCCTCATCCTTTGTTGGAGTTACGAATTGTTTACTTTGTTGGCTGCTTATGTTAACTGATTTTGTTCGCTTGGAATCTTGTTGGACTTGACGAGAATTCATTTTCTGCTGAGTTTATATCTTCATCAGTTGACCCGATCCGAAGTGTGTTGTTTTCTTATGAAGCTTCGATAAAGTTTGCTGTGATTATAGTGGCTTCGTCAAATTTCTTTGCTTTACGAAGTATCCCTGCCTTCTGTCATCAAATTAAAGTTTTGTTGGTGTTTGAAGTGCTATTTGGCGAATTGAACTCCCTTAGTAATTGTTTTTCAACTTTCTGGCGAAATACAGTATTTCCAAGAACATAATTTTGTGTAGCATTTCTGAGTCTCTTCTCCTTTTGTTCTTTATATTTCTTTTTGATCGTGTACTCATTGCCCTTGGAATTGATTCATCTGGAGAGAGGTATGTTCTTGCTGACGTTCACTTCTTTGTTGGGAAGACTGATTGCTAGTGAATGACAACTTCCTTTGTCTCATATCCAACACCGTCATGCCTTCTCGTTAATTTTGAGGAATGCCATTGAGTTGTCACTGCTACTATACGCCTCTCTGTATCCATTTCTTTGTCGGAAGTCTCAAGTTTGTCATTTCGTGTCTTTGGGTACCTGTGGCTTGTAACTCAAATGAGTAAATGTCATAAAAAATCATAATAGTTCCATTAATATGATAAATAACTTATAGCAGTTCATAGAATTGTTCATGTTTCAGAGGTATGCTTAGCAAGAATTCAATACGATATTTGTTTGAGGAGGCAAGAGGATAAGAATGCTTCCCTTCTGGTCGTAATGTTTGTAGTCCTCGAGCTAGAGTTGATCTTATTCTTGACTCTAGATTTCTTCCGAAAACATCACTGTTTCCTCGTCCTTCTTGGCTATTCTGCTCGTGGTTATATATATGCCTCCTTTGGTTGCTTTGTCGAAGTTGATGACAAAACTTGTTGACGAAGTGAATTTGGTTGGAACTTGTCCTGAGCCTGTAAGCTTCATTCTCGCTGTTTGGTTGATGGTTGTGGTGAACTCATGGTCACGAGGTTTTGCTCCACTAACTGAACTCTCCTTCGGGTCATATATTTCATATTTGCTAAGTTGCTTTGTTGGAATTGTGGATGAAGTAACTTCGCTGTTTACTGGTGATGCTCTGGTGAAGTAAGTTTTGACCACCTTATATTTTTTTATTCGTTGATTCCTCTTCTAATCCAGGTCATTGATCTCTTCGTGAATTATCATGGCTTTTCCAAAGTTGATAGCGTACGTGATAGTTATGTTGCTGACGAGAAGGGTGAATTGTAATGACGAGATATCATCTTCGGGAAATCTTTGCGGTTAGATATGTTTATTCCTTGTTTGATGTTTCATGCGCTGTCATTCACTGTTAGGTGCTTTATCGTTATTGAAGTTACTTGACGAAGTGTATTACTGTGTCCTTTTCTTTGTTTGTTTGAGAATTTTCCACTTCAAATTTCTTTGGTCGGTGGCTAACTGCTTCTTCTTTTGTTGATTGCTCCTACGAGTTATCACTCTTCTTAGGTTGCTCCCGAAGTAGCTGATTTTTGTCGTCCAAATATAACTGATCATCTTGTAAACTCGTCATTCACTGATCATCTTGTAAACTCTTCTTTGTACTCTTGTTCCTGACAAAGTATGCCTTCCTTTACTTTCTGTTTGCGAAGTGAGCTGTTAGATGCCTTACTTCTCTGATAATCACAAAGTTGATCTTCGTTGGAACCTCCGTCGAAGTAAACTTCTTCTATATCTCTTCTTCTCTAACTGATCTTCACTCTTTGATAAATGTTATCCATGCTGTGAGTTTCAGTTATTGATCAGTACATATTAAAGATAAATAAACGAAATAGTGAGAAGAATAAACTTCTAGAATCATTTTTATCTTGCTTGTAACTATAGGTCACATTTGATACTACGGCATTTCGTAATTTGAATATTTAGTTGAATAAATTCCTTTAATCAAACCCTTTTAAGGGTTCTACTGACTGATACCACTCCATGTAACAATTTTTAAAGTCAAAGATGGAAGGAAAAGAGTACTCCTTTTTAATCATTATGTTTGTTTCCCTTTTAAGTATTGTTGGTCCGACGAAGTAGTGCCTCCATATCTATCTGACGAAGTAATTTATTGCTGATCCTTGGCTGGTCAAACTGGCGAGTTGAGCCTGAGATGTTACTGTCTTTGCGAGTTAACTTCTTTTCCGAATTGGTTCATCTGTTTCGAAGTGATTTTGCTGATCATCTCCAGGTCTGATTGGCGAGCGGGTAAATTTGCTAAAACTACCATCTTTGTCGAGTTAGTTGGTGACGAGGTAAGTGTTACTACTGTATCTTTTCGTCGCTGATTCTCCTCTAACTTCAGTTTAGATATTGATCTTTCGCAAATTATCATGATTTTACCAATGTCGATGACGGGATGGGGTTCACTGCTCCATCTTCTCCTCTTGCCAGTTCACGAAGTTGCATTGACTCTACTTCGTAGATCTATTTTTGACAACAGATCTGAGTTTTTGATAACTAAACCATAAAGATAAGAAATGGATTCATCCTAGAGTGATTTTGATGAGGACTACGGTTGATTTCATCTTGACATTTTCTTCGAATATGATTGCTGATGTAGCTTTACATCTCCATATCCGTTTTCCTTAGATTTCCGTGAACTGCTAATGATGTTATTTTGCTGTATCTTCCAATTTTCTCCCAAGAACTTAATAAACTCGGTGAAATACATCACCAACAGTACCAGTTTCATAGAATTTTCTTGAATCAATAAGCAAATAGGACAATTTCCCTGTAACTGCAGATTATCCCACGGTCACACCCAAGTGTTGATTTACTTGTTCTTGACTCATTCACCTTTAAACCCTAGAACAATTTCTAGATTTAAACATTCTTCACAATCAAAATGAAATATAAGTATTGAAAAGTAAATGAGACTCATGATTTTTACATGGTTCGATCATGAATTGATCTTCATCCATGGTTCTTCACTATGATATAATTTGTTTACATGACTCCATTAAAGAGTTTTTTGTGAAGCTCTAGATCTAATTTTTTGGGGAAGAAGAAGATGATAGAGAAAATAAAATCAGATCCCTTTCTCTCTCTTAGATATTTTATTTATGTACTAGAGAGTAGAAATGAATTTATAATTGTATCATTTGCTTACAAACTAAGTTATCTAAGTTAAGATACTACGTAGACTATCCTAGAGATGCTAAGTTACTCCTTCTTTCATATGGCGCCACGCGTCGAGTGTGGTTTTTGGTATCTACACTCCAAATCCAAAATCTTTTCCAGTAGCAAGTACCGGGTCGACTAGAGAATATCTCATAAAAATATAACATAATTTTTACGTCGGTATGTCAGAGTCTTGCACAACTTGCACTACGACAAGCAATTTTGGTATCTACACTATCATGATAAAAGTGCAATATACTAAAAAGAAAGTCCTTGGATTCACTGATTGATGAACTTTAATGTCTATGATTCACGTAACATGATTTTGTTTCTTTTGCAACTCTCTCTCTGTATATGACAAGTTTTAAAATTTTCTGGCACTCACTTTTTTCTTTAAATGAGATTGCAGAGTAGGTTGCATTTATTTGATACTACATACCTACCTTCTGGTTGTGGCACGTACAACATAGTCAGTATATTTAAAGTAGAACAGTCAATATTTTGCAAGCTCTCAAGTTCACCAGGCTTTTGGTTCGGTCCCTGCACCTTGCTCCAGTGCTCCTTAGCACTTATTATTGACATGGTTTATACAGATGATAAAATAGAAATTCCTGTATTTTATAACCCTTGTATGGAAAATGCTTGATTAGTAAAACCCAGAAGTACGCTTGATTAGTAAAACCCAGAAGTTGCAGTAAAATTTTGGATGTTGGTAAATATTCAGAAAAAGAGATATAAGAAATATCTTGATTTGTACATAAAACAATCCTATCTTTTTGAAATTGAGGTAGTACAAATATAATAAGATGTCGATAATTCTAAGAAAATTATAAAAGTATATCCAGTGAAAACAACATTAATGATGATAGCTGGTTAATTACTAGGTAGTTTTAAACTTTTAATGATTTTTTCACGTTCTTTTCCTCCTTTTCTCGTTTCCTTTTAAATTTTGCTTTACTAAAATTCTAATCATTTTCTTTTACCTGCTCTCATGCCTAATTCTTACTACAGCACAACATTTTGTAGTGCTTTGTGAACGGATTCTGGAGCCGGCCGTACAACGCTTTTTCTTTTTCTTTTTCTTTTCTCTGTTTATAGAAAAAACTAGATGAAGTTGCATGAGCCTACGTCTTTACCAATATGAAAACTCTTTTTGGATAGTTTATGGACTGTCTTTAGCGAGACGATCTTGAGAAGTGTTTGGAGGAGGCATGATCCTTCCAGCTGAGCTGCCCAACCAAAAAAAAAACAAAAAAAAAACAGCTGAGTTAGTCACAAATATTATCAAAAAAAATGAAAAATTGGAATCCTGGCTCCACAATAATCTGTTCCCATGCACGAGAGTTATGAATCTGTTCAAGAATTAAAGTAACGTACCAAGCTTCACCAGAATCACCACATGAGTCAATTGCAGAAATGGTACACTGTTGGTACCTCAATGTCATTATGACTGTGCCTATACCTTTGAGGTAAGGTTGCCAGGGATATATATATAATTACACAAAATTCTCACTTAGTGCAAACTATGAGCATAGCATTCTAGGCTCGTTTATCTGAGTTCCGGTAGTTGTGACATCTACAGACTGACATACCTCGCAAGTCCTAAGAGATATTGTTGCTAACGTGCATACGAGCTTGCCAATTTAGGAGCACTAGTGTCAGTGTGAATGATCCAAAAAAAACCCAAGAATTCTGGAAAATTAACCACTGCGTTGACGCTTCATATCACTAAAAAGCCAATACTAAATAAGACAAAAGATTTGGTAACAACTATAACTACACGACGGATTAGTCTCTCCAATTAAGTTTAGTGGATGGATGGCTCGAGATAATCCCGATCTAGCTAGCTAGACACATCTTACACTTGAAGCAGAAATGAGTTAAATTAGATGGTTTTATTTGCAAACAACCTATGCGTAGCTAAAGTGCCAATTAACCAACCCCACTTAGTCTTACACTGTTGATTACTTGATTTACATAATTACATATAATAGAAGACTTGGCTTATTCATCGTAGACAGATCCAAATTCAGTACTATTGTTTCCAATTCTCAACAACTTACATAATTGCTCCGTGTTAGGCACTTCAAGATTTGCCAGTTTTTCAACTTTACGAAGTCGATTTGATTCTATTCCGTCAAGTCATCCAGAATAATATGGAAACTGCCACATTTGAGTGCGGGTATATATATGAAGTTATTACCCGTTACCTGCCACATTTTTGTTATAGCTTTTTCCATACAGCTACAGTATTCTTTTGAGAAAGCATCGTATCACAGAAAAGCATCATGACGACGCGACAATACTGTCAGTATATATATCATCAAAACAATACAACGAATTTTGGGTTACTGGCAGATGCAAAAGAGTGCCTTTGAGCCCTTGAATATTTTAGGCGTGTAATTGGCATACTGCTTCCACCTTGTTTAGTCTTTAATGGGGTTCTGATAAGTGGTTAGAGTTGGTGTAGTACACTAACTATGAGAAAATGTGAAATGTCAGAGAAACACGAGCGGTTGCGTCAAAAGCTACAAGCAATGCCTATAACTCTAATGTTTCAGTGGCAATTTTTGCATAGCTGTGGTTGGAATTTGATGATTTTAACATTTCGTCAGGAATGTGTTTGTTAATATCAGAGATTAAAAACCTGCACGTAAGTTCCATCATTAATTTTATATGTTCATTTAAAACTTTTCCTAATGGAAACAGAACATTTTCGTTACATACGCTTACATGATTTACCCAAGGAAACATACATATTACATACTTAGAAGAGAACTACTTGATAAATTTTCTACTCTAACATTTCTGATCGATCTCATTTTCATAAAGAAAAAAGGTCATCACTGAACTGCGCCCATTATATGCTAATCAAGTCTTCTCTCCTATTATAAACAGAAGCCTTTGCTTATTAGTAATGTGGAGGAGGAGGTGAAGCATACAGGTAAGGTTTGTGTGGTGTTGGTGTTGGTGGTGGAGAATACGGCTTCCCTGGAGTAGGTGGGGTGGGTGGAGCATAGTATGGCTTCTTTGGTGGCGGTGGAGATTGCTTATATGGCTTCCCAGGGGAAGGTGTAGGTGGCACATAGTATGGCTTCTTTGGTGAAGGTGGAGAATGCTTATGCGGCTTCCCAGGTGTATGTGGTGCTGGTGGCACATTATAGGACTTCTTTGGTGGTGGGGGAGAATGCTTATACGGCTTCACAGGAGTGGGTGGTGTTGGTGGCACATAGTATGGCTTCTTTGGTGGTGGAGGAGATTTCTTATACGGCTTGCCAGGGGTTGGCGGTGTTGGTGGTACGTTGGATGGCTTCTTTGGTGGCGGTGGAGATTGCTTATATGGCTTCCCAGGTGTAGGTGG
>JAJJMB010007966.1:674294-757315 GCA_023531105.1 Papaver atlanticum | reverse complement strand
GGCGGTGGAGATTGCTTATATGGCTTCCCAGGTGTAGGTGGTGTTGGCGGCACATAATATGGCTTCTTTGGTGGTGGCGGAGATTGCTTGTAAGGCTTCCCAGGGGTAGGTGTTGGAGGCACATAATATGGCTTCTTTGGTGTTGGTGGTGGAGAATGTTTGTACGGCTTTCCAGGGGTGGGTGGTGTTGGTGGTACATAGTATGGCTTGTGTGGTGGTGGTGGAGACTTTGGTTTCAATGGCTTCCCTGGCGTAGGTGGTGTATGAGGCACATAATGTGGCTTCTTTGGTGGTGGCGGCGGAGATTTAGGTTTATATACTCCAGGGGTTGGTGATGCGGGAGGGTTATATTGTTTCTGAGGTGGTGGAGACTTGTAGTGGTAATAGACCGGTGGTGATGGTGGTGGGTGCACAGGTAGTGGTGGTGGAGAATTATACTTGTAATGAACAGGAGTTGGGGGAGGAGAAGATGGTGGTGGTGGAGAAAATTCATAAAAATGATTTGCATTAGTAAGAAGAGGAAAACTCAAAGAAAGCATCACTACTAGAAGAGCACTAGTAGAAATAAAGAAAACCATTGAGGCTTTCTTCCCTCTGTTTCCCATACTCATTTCTAATTAAAACTGGTTGTGCTCTCAAACATACCTCACTACTCCTCTATATATACTAGAAATTTACCCTCTCATCAAGTCTACAAAGAGATTAAAAAAGAGAGGAAGAAACAGTAAATTCCAAACTCACGTTCCAGTCTAAATTAAAAAAGACAAATTTGAATGGTTCGAGTACATTTCAATTATTTGGGCAAACTTTAATTTACTTTAATCTTCATTTTTCAGTCGGTCAGTGATGATTTGGTTCAATTAGTCTTTTGAGTTTTTACCCTTTACAGGCCAAGTGTTTTCACTTTCACTTGTACAATGCAGGTAACATAAAGAGCCATCACTGACAGTCTGACACCCTTGTAAAGAAACATCCCACGTTTCACACCGCGTTCAAACAGGGTTCATATTTTGGTCATTAAAAGGTGAATTGGGACTAGGGATATTAATGTATTTTAAGAATTTTATACTATAGATTACATGCAATCATTATTTATACTTGTACTTTGTTTGGATTTTTCGACGAAAGATGTTCAATTTTTTTTATTTTTTTTTAAATCTCATAAATTTCATTAATGATAAAATAGAGATTACATGGATTTCAAGTACATCAAGATCAAAGATCAAATTACAATTCAAAGGTACTAACCAAGAGTAATTTATGAAGAGAAGTAACAAACTACCATCAAGAGTACCAAACAATCCTAAGATTGAGATAATGGTTTTGAGATTATAATCCAACCATTTTGAAAGGGTTTTTTCTTCTAGAAAAAGATCCTCTCATAAAAATATGAGAGTAATATGCCCAAAGTCTTGAATCTTGATTTCCACACTTGAACTTCCATTTAAAATCTCCATTGAGATCACAAAGAAACTCCATGAGAGAGCATAAAGAATCTCCATAAAGGAGAAGACATAAACAAAGAGGGTAACACACCCCCAAAAACACCATAAAAATCTCCTAAAAGCAATGGAGATTGAAACAAAAACTTAAATAAACTTATCCTAGACTACTAACTATCTATGAAAACTAGAAAAAGTAAAGAAATCTGCTAGGATCTAACCCAAAATGGACTAGATCTGAGCAGCAAGCTTTAATGGAGGAGAAAACTTTTTTGGTTTTGAGAATAAACTAGAGAGGAGAGAGGAATAGAGAGAGAGCATTTTGGAGATCTTGAAAAAGGGATTTGGTGCCTGACTTTCCATGCTAACTTTTTCTTTTTCTTCTCTTACTTTATCCTTGCGTTTTTAGGGGCCACTCAAAAGGAATTAGGGACAACAATAAAACAAAATAGGGTCACCCAAACCTAAATTGAGTCACCTCTTATCTCGCATATTTCTTAATGGCAAAATTGCCCTTATATAATCGGGAGATAAGTGCACAATCGGAAGTTTGAGTAGCATTCGTAAAGAAGAAATTTTTAGGAAGAAGTTTGAGTAGCATTTGGGAGATAAACTTACAATCGAAGGACTTGAAATAATCGGAAGTTTTAGTAGTTAACCAGACTTCCGAATATTGAGTGGCTCAAAAATCAGATTTTGGGAAGAAAAAAATTTGAAAATTTTCGAATTTTGGACTTGACATAATCGGAATCAGTAGTAGTTAACCAGATTTCCGAATATAGAGTGGCCCAAAAATCAGATTTTGGAAAAAAAACTCAAATTTTCGAGTTTTGTACTAGTCATAATCGGAAGACAAAGTAATTCATTTGACTTCCGAATATGTGTTGGTTCCCAAATGAGAACCACCATGAGCCTCCGCATATAGAGCCTTGACACTACTATATTCGGAGGTTTATATTGTTACTCGAACCTCCGAATATAGAGTGGCCCAAAAATCAGATTTTGGAAAAAAAAACTCAAATTTTTGAGTTTTGTACTAGTCATAATCGGAAGACAAAGTAATTCATTTGACTTCCGAATATGTGTTGGCTCCCAAATGAGAACCACCATAAGCCTTGGCATACAGGGCTTTGGAACCACCATGAGCCTCCGCATATAGAGCCTTGGCACTACTATATTCGGAGGTTTATATTGTTACTCGAACCTCCGAATATAGAGTGGCCCAAAAATCAGATTTTGGAAAAAAAACTCAAATTTTCGAGTTTTGTACTGGTCATAATCAGTAGTAAATTGTGTTACGTTAACTTCCGAATATATTCGATTTTCGAATTTGTGGTACTACCATAATCGGTAGTAAACTATGCTCATTATCTACCGATTGTGTTTAATTTTAGTATAGAAAATTTAAAGCAGTAGCAGGAACATGGTCGGTAGATAACAATCAATTTACCTACCGATTATGGTTGATGTTCTTCATTTCCAAAGAACATCAACCATAATCGGTAGGTAAAATAGATTATTATCTACCGATTATGTTTCTGCTACTGTAAATCCTAGAAAAAATTCTGATCAAATTTTTGATTCAAGCAATAAAATCCTAACTTTGGATCACAAATATATTATCATCTACCCGTTTTGTTTGTTTAACTCGTTTTTTTTTTTTTTTTTTTTTAATGTTCTAAGTTTCAACTTTAAGGTTAATGAATTTTGGGTTTTAATTTTAAACAATCAATCACAAAATCAGTTTGATCGACGATCTTTGGTTTCAATCAAAATTAAAACGATGATTTTTTTTCTTCAATGGGTAAGAAAGAGAAGGTGAAACGTCTGATTGTGCACTTATCTCCCGATTATATAAGGGCAATTTTGCCATTAAGAAATATGCGAGATAAGGGGTGACTCAATTTAGGTTTGGGTGACCCTATTTTGTTTTATTGTTGGCCCCTAATTCCTTTTGAGTGGCCCCTAAAAACGCAAGGAAAAATTTACTACGGGTACGAAACAATTCTATTATTTCTAATCAATTCTTTGTTTTGAACTATCTCGTATATATTCTAGCTTAGGAAGGGCATTGTCTACTTTCAAAACGAGGAACATGGCTAGGCAAACAACTTTTCAGGATGCCAATAATAGTTTAGTTAAGTGGTTAAGGCACCCCTTTCGTTTATAGTGGACAGATTTAGCTAAGCAATCTACCACTCTATTACAAACTCTAGGGATATAAACACAAGATCAATTATTATGATTATTACACAGCTGAACACACATATTTATCAAGGGAGAAGATTGACATTAAGGAAGCAAACCTTTATTTACAGATAATATTACATTTCTACAGTCAGACTCAAAGATTACTTTGTTCCAGTTGTGTTGCATTGCCCACTGCATAGCTTCAAGTAAAGCCCAACTCTCAACATGATGAATATGACTTACTCTTTTAAGAACTCCTTTTCCTGCAACATATGACCATGTAGAATTTCTAGTTAACATAGCAATACCAGCCAAATGAAAAGGCTTATGAAAAGAAGCATCCACATTGATTTTTAAAGTGTCTGGTGGAGGTGGAGTCCAATGATGTTCATGCCCTACAGAATGACTAGTATGTAATGCATGAGTAGTATTGATTATATCAGCCAAATATTTGAAAAGAGGCAGTAAAGAAGAGTTACGTTGATTGTTTCCTGTTAAAATTGAACTTTACACCTGTATTTCAAGAAATGCCAAATAGTTGCAATCATTCCATGTAAAGAAGGAGTGTCTGTAGTAAAGTTGATGATTGAATTTGTTGTCCAAGAAGTAATCCAGATGAAAACGTAGGGGTATAACAACCACACATAATATTTCGTTCGGAAATCTATATGGACTAAACTCCAATATAATTCTGAGAGCACCAACTTAAAAGTGAGACTCAATCAAAAAATATATCAAAGAGCTTTATCTCTTTCTCAATACAATCAGTAAATCAACTAGATAGAAATCCGTGAGACTGATTGATAGGGAAATAACGAGGATGGTATCAAAGACCAATGTTCGAGTGTCAATCAAGTTCTATCCAACGAACAAATTCGGATTTATCAACTATGATTGAACTACGCATAACCTGTGATATTTCAATTATATAAACAAAATATAATACAGAAAAGAAATAACACACCAGAAATTTTGTTAACGAGGAAACTGCAAATGCAGAAAAACCCCGGGACCTAGCCAAGATTTAGACACCACAATGTATTAAGCCGCTACAGACTCTAGCCTACTACAAGTTAACTTCGGACTGGAATATAGTTGAGTCCTAACCAAGTCTCACGCCGATTAAGGTACAGTTTCGCTCCTTACGCCTCTTGAATCCCAGCAGGACTTTGCGTACGTTATTCCCTTAGATGATCTCACCCACAACTAAGAGTTGCTACGACCCAAAGTTGAAAACTTATAAACAAATCTGTCTCCCACAGATATGTCTATTCTAGTTGTTGTTGTTTCCATCTTAAGATAAATCAAGGTGAACAGGAAACTCAACTAATAATATGGTTTTATACTCCAGAAGAGCAGCCTACAAATATTAGTCACCTCACAATAACCCAAATGATTAACAGAAAAAGTTATTGCGGAATCACAAGAGTCTGAGACGAAAAACTGTTGTGATTACTTTTATATCTTACCTATCGGAGATAAATATCGAGTAAGTCTCCCACCATTATTGCCGGCCGCCACCACCACCAACCAGCCGCCACCGCCTCAAAAAATGAGTTTCATTGAATATCGAACAAAATTAGAAATAAATAATGAAACCAAACAGAAAAAATGATGAAACCAAAATTAGATGAAACCAAATTTTGGTTCCATCATAAAAGAAATGAGAAGTAAGAAAGAAGAAAAAATGAAACATAATAAGATGAAACCTACCACCACCGTCAACTGCACCACCCCTATCGCTGCCACAACCACCAGCACCACAACCACCACTACCATTACCTCCTCAACTAAAACTAGTTTCAACAAAAAAACAATCCACCTGTGTCTCACCATCAAAATTTGGTTTCATAGATAACAATATTCAACAAAAATGAAAAAAATACGATGAAACCTAATTAGGTTTCATCATTTTTCCACATATTGTAATTTCACCAACACAACTTCAATGATGAAACCAAACACGCCGACTTCCAAGTCAGGCCGAATAAACTAGGAAAAAATCAGGTGAAACCAAAATTTGGTTTCATCATAAAAGAAAGGAGAAGGAAAAAAAAAGAAACACAATAAGATGAAACATACCACCACCGTCAACTGCACCACTCCCATCGCTACCACAACCACCGGCACCACAACCACCGCTACCATTACCTCCTCTACTAAAACTAGTTTCAACAAAAAACAATCCACCTGTGTCTCACCATCAAAAATTGGTTTCATAGAGATCAATATTCAACAAAATGAAAAAAATACAATGAAACCTAATTGGGTTTCATCTTTTTCCCACATATTGTCATTTCACCAACATAACTTCAATGATGAAACCAAACACGTCGCCTTCCAAGTCAGGCCGAATAAACTAGGAAAAAATCAGGTGAAACCAAAATTTGGTTTCATCATAAACTTAATATTCATCATTAAAATCTTTGGTTTCACCAACCAAAACTGTCAGAATTTGATGAAACCAATTTTGGTTTCAACATAAATATGTCATTTCCCCAACACAATATTGATTTCGATGATGAAGATGTATCATCACAATTTTCTGAAGAAACATGCTAATTTACAACCACCAAATTAAAAAACAAAAAATCCCCAAATTCCAGCCCAATTCAAAACAAATCAGAAACAATAAATTCAACCTAATTTTCACTCAATGTCTCAATTAGAAACAAGAAATCCCCCCAAAATTTCAATGTAATTCAAAACAAATCAAATACGAGAAATCCCCAATTTCGACCTAATTCTTACTCAATCAAAAACCAAAACTAATTAAAAACAGAAAATCCCCCCAAATTTCAACCTAATCTCGAAAAACCACCTATATTTCATTTCCAAATCTCATAAATTCCCAAATTCCACCTAGATCGGCTTTCATATAACACGATCCCCTAACAAAATTACCTTTCCTCTCATAATTTTTTTCTGATCTACAACCAAGATCCAGATAATAAAAGGCATCAAAGAGACAAACTAAAAGAGACGAGAAAAAGAGAAGGAGATTCTGAGTGTGAAACTTCAAACCCTAGATTTCGAGAAAAAAGACGAGAAAAAGAGAAGGAGATGGAGGTGTTGTTGGCGGAGCTATTGTTGCTGGTGGTGGTGATGGTTGTGGGGAGAAAGAGGCGGAAGAAACAAGAAAAAAGAAAGGAGAGAAGAAGAAGAAGAAATCAAGGTAAAAAGGTATGTTTGGCTTTTTTAAAAGTAATAAAAACTAAATTTAAACATTTTAAATAAAAATGGGGGTTTTTGTGCCATTTTTTAATCAAATGGTTTTTGTTTATTAAAAACAATATGGCTGGAGTTTTTGTACCACCAATTTGGTCACCTTGGTGACTAGTTATGATAGTATTTATCGAAAGAACTATATAAGGAAGAAGTTTTATAAAAATCTAGTTTCAAAATTCAAACAGGACCCTATTAAATTGGGAAAGATCTTATACATTTCCATTTTTATATTTATATCTACCATAAATGAAAATCCCTAACAAATAGCTAAGTTATAATTTTATAAAATTGTAATTATTAACCTAAAAAATAAATAACAATACGAATATAGGAGACACATAACGTGTCGTAGAACAGTGGTTGTACTTCCCTTTTCAAAGTTACACTCCTCCACCCCACTAGAGAATTTTTTGAAGCATTAAACTCATATATAGGTCATATTTCTAACTATACAGGCCGTGGCAGGCCTAGCCCCGGCTGGCTCACTCAGGCCCGGGCTGAAGCAGGCCCGGCGGTAGCAGGCTAAGAGGCCTAAAAATTGAGCCTGGCCTGGGCCTGTTATAGAGCCTGGTCTACTTAGTCACGGACCAGGCCGGACTTTAGCCTGTTTATACAGGCCTGGCCAGACCAGGCTTGGGCCGGCCTAGCCTTTTTGACACCTCTAACTTCAACGGTAAGTTTTTGTTATAGAGCATTACTCTTGCCATTACCTGAATATTTCTATTATTTCTTTCTGCAACTCCATTAGCTTGTGAAGTTATGAGTGGTGAGTATTGTTGAATAATCCCCAGTTTATCGCAGAATTCAAACACTTTGGTGTCCTTGAACTCAGTTCAACGATCGCTTCTAATTTTCTTTTGCTTGCGACCCTGTTCATTCTGGATTCTATTAACAATAATCTTGAATTCACTTAAGGTTTCATTCTTATGGGCCAAAAATGCCACCCAAGTGAATCTGGTGTAATCATCTGCCATAACTAAAACGTACTTCTTTCCAGCAATAGTAGGTTGTTGAATAGGACCGAAGAAATCCATATGAATTAAATCAAGTGGAGCTTTAATGAGAATATCTTGAGATGATTTATGTGGAACTTTTGTTTGTTTACCCTTTTGACAGGCACCACAGACACCATCAATCTTAGCATTGATTTTAGGACCGCCTCTAACAAGTTCTTTGTTAATGATCTTAGTTAGAAGGCAATATTGATGTGACCAAAACGTTCATGCTAAAGATGTGTAGATTCTGCCTTAGTCAAATTGCAATAATTATTAAACTGAGTATCCAAAAGATAACAGTTATTTTTACCACGAGTTCCCTGAAAAATTACTTTTCCAGACTTGTCTACAATATAAAATCCATTTGCACTGAACATAACCTTATGGCCCTTGTCACAAATTTGACTAATATAAAGAAGATTAACAATCATACCTTTAACATATATGACATCATGAATTTCAGGAACACCTAGTAGTTTGATCGTCCCCTTTTTGCTGATGTAGTAACAACTAGTAGTTTGATCGTCCCCTTTTTGCTGATGTAGTAACAACTCCCATCTCTGAATGTTACAGGTCCTTCTTCAAAATCGTTCGTGTTCACAAACCATGAAAGATCACCTGTCATATGCCGACTACATCCACTATCGAGGAACCATTGAAAAGGTGATGTTGATTTTAGGGCAAAAGCTCCCATACTAACACTAGTTTCCCAGTTGGGTTTTCTTGTCAGTTTTGCACACCTTTTTAGAGAAGTAAACAGTTGTTCAACTTTCTTGTGAAGAGAACTAGCAATTTTTTATTTTTTTTTAAAGCATGCATGTATGTTGATAATGATCACAATAACCACAAAACATACAAGAACCCACACCTTTAAACTCATCAGAATTATTCTGAGTCACATTAGGTTTTACAAATCCTAAACCCCGTTTATCTCCTGACTTACGACAATCCTTCAAGGAAGAATTAAAGTAGTTTCTCAAATCCATTGAAGATTCTTTGACAGGCTTCAAATCCTTACATTGTGCAATGTCTTCAACAAGATCAGTATTGATCCGGATTTGTTCATCTAACTTCTTCTAGAGATCAACTACCTTTTCAGAGAATTCACGAAGATCAAAGTCTTTGATGTAAATTTCGCAATGAAGTCCATCAATTTTCCCTAGCAATCGCTATTTCTCTCGACAAAGATTCTTGATGATTTTCTCTAGATCAAAATGCTCAACCTGATCGACGGTTTCTAGAACACACTCGAAGTTGGGTAGATCTAAAACTGGCGAAGCGTTAACAGAGATATTACTGTCCATAGAATCAGATTGCTACAAAGGTCTTAGCGTGTTTTCCTGCTCTGATACCAAAACATAGGGGTATAACAACCACACCTAATCTTTCGTTCGTAAATCTGTATGGACTAAACTTCAATATAATTCCGAGAGTACCAATTTAAAAGTGAGACTCAATCAAGAAAGATATCAAAGAGCTTTATCTCTTTCTCAATACAATCGATAAATCAACTAGATAGAAATCCGTGAGACTGATTGATATGAGAGTAACTCGGATGGTACTTAAGACCAATGTACGAGTGTCAATCAAGTTCTATCCAACGAACAAGGTCGGATTTATAAACTATGATTGAACTACGCATAACCTGTGATATTTCAATTATATAAACGATATAATGAGGAAAAGAAATAACACAAACACCAGAAATTTTGTTAACGAGGAAACTGAAAATGCAGAAAAACCCCGGGACCTAGTCCAGATTTGAACACCATACTGTATTAAGCCGCTACAGACTCTAGCCTACTACAAGTTAACTTCAGACTGGAATGTAGTTGAGCCCTAACCAAGTCTCACACCGATTAAGGTACAATCGCGTTCCTTACTGAAAAAGCGGGGGTATAACAACCACACCAAATAATTCGTTCGACAATCTGTATGGACTAACTCCAATATAATTTCGAGAGCACCAGCTAATAAAGCGAGCTCAACCAAGAAATATATCAAAGAGTTATATCTCAATTTTTAAATACAATCTGCAATCGAATATATAGAAATCTATGAGCCTGATTGATATGAGAAATAACTTGGACGGTACCAAAGACCAATGTCCAAGTGTCAATCAATTTATATCCAACAACCAAAGGTCGGATTTACCAATTGATTGAACTACGCACAACCTGTGATATTTCAATCATATAAAAAAATATAATGCGAAAAAGAAATAACACAGACACCATAAGTTTTGTTAACGAGGAAACCGCAAATGCAGAAAAACCCGGGACCTAGTCCAGATTTGAACACCACACTGTATTAAGCCGCTACAGACACTATCCTACTACAAGTTAACTTCGGACTGGAATGTAGTTGGGCCCTAACCAAGTTTAACACCGATTAAGGTACAATCGCGTTCCTTACGCCTCTACAACCACGCCAGATTCTGCGCACTTGATTCCCTTAGCCGATTTCACCCACAACTAAGAGTTTCTACGACCCAAAGTCGGATACTTATAAGCAAATCTGTCTCCCACAGATAAGTTTATTCTGATAGATAAATCTGTCTCCCACAGAAGTACTTATGGCGATTTATTCTTTCTTTTGATAAATCAAGGTGAACAGGAACCAATTGATAATCCGGTCTTATACTCCTAAAGAGCATCCTAGAAATATCAATCACCTCACAATAACTTAACTATATGGTAGTAGAAGAAGTTATAATTGAATCACAAAGAATGAGACGAAGAGCTTTGTGATTACTTTTTATATCTTACCTATCGGAGATAAATCTCGAGAAAATCTTAAAGAAGATAGTACTCAATACGATATAACAAGTAAGATCGGAATACGCAACTACAGAGAAAATAGTTGGATTTGGCTTCACGAATCCCAAATGAAGTCTTCAAGTCGTTAACCTATAATGGTTTTGGAAAAACCTAGGTTAAAGGAGAATCGACTCTAGTCGCAACTAGGACACAGGAAAGTGACGGGATTAGGTTTTCCACTTGCTAGAGTTCTCCCTTAAATAGTCTTTCAAAACAGGGTTCACTTACAATCAAAGCTAAGATAGCTTAGTAACAATGCATTCAATATTCACCGTTAGATGAAAACCTGATTTAAGATTCAAGCTAAGTTTGCTTAAAACCAAAGCAATATCTCTCCATCGTTAGATGGTCTTAGCTTGTTACACACAAATGAAATATACCTTCATTTGGATATGGGTAACCGTACCTAAATGTATATATTGAGTTGGCTCAATAACAGTTAACCGAAGTTAGCCATATAAACACTTTTGTCATAACCACATTCATCTAACACCTATAGATTAAATATGATGATCAAATGAACCTAATTATGTTTCATATAATTGTTCTATTGTCCATTATCTCATAGAAATATATAAGAACCAATTGAAACAAAATCAGATTGATTCGTAATTGTACAAAGTACTTATACAAGAATCAATTCATGAACATTAAGCCACGGTTTGCAAAGATTGCATTCCTTAATAGAATAGACTTCTGAGTGATAGATAAGTTTTAGTCTCCACATACCTTTTGTTGATGAAGTTCCTCCAAGCTCTCCTCAGTAGATCTTCGTCTTCAATCGATGAATGCCGTGAAATCTAAAGCTCAACTACACATTCTATCCTAATCCGAGAGATAGCTTTAAGTAGAATAGAAATTAAGACTTATAATTTTGATCAACTAAACTTGTCAAACAAGCTTGAGATAGCAACGCTTGCGAGTTCGACCGAGCAGTGCTATCACACTTATGCCTCTTTAATCCAAATAGGACTTTGCGCACGTGATTCCCTTATATGATCTCACCCACAACTAAGAGTTGCTACAACCCAAAGTCGAAGACTTATAAACAAATTTGTCTGCCACAGATATGTCTATTATGGTTGTTGTTTCCGTCTTAAGATAAATCAAGGTGAACAGGAAACTCAACTAATAATCCGGTCATATACTCCCGAAGAGCCGCCTAGAAATATTAGTCACCTCATAATAACCCAACTTATTAACATAAAAAGTTATTGCGGAATCACAAGAGTCTGAGACGAAGAACTGTTGTGATTACTTTTATATCTTACCTATCGGAGATAAATATCGAGTAAATCTTAGAGAAGATAAAACTCAATACGATAGAAAAAATAAGATCAGAATACACAACTACAGAGATTATAGTTGGATCTGGCTTCACGAATCCCAGATGAAGTCTTCAAGTCGTTAACCTAATAATAGTTTTGGAAAACCCTAGGTTAATGAAGAATCGACTCTAGTTTGCAACTAGGACACACGAGAGTGTCAGGGATTATATTTCCCAAATGTTATAATTCTCCCTTATATAGTCTTTCAAATCATGGTTGCTTACAATCAAAGCTAAGATAGCTTAGTCACAAAGCAATTGATATTCACCGTTAGATGAACTCCTGATTTAAGATTCAAGCTAAGTCTGCTTAGAAATTAAGCAATCAATCTCCACCGTTAGATAGTATTAGCTTGATACACATAAATAAAATATACCTATATTTAGATATGGATGAACCGTACCCAAACGTGTATACCTTGTTGGATCAATAATAGTTAATCGAAGTTATCCACATAAGTACTTATAGTTTAGCCACATTCATCTAACACTTTTACATCAAATATTCATCATCTTATAGAAATATATATGAACCATTTGAAACAAAATCGGTTTGGTTTGTATTTGTACAAAGTACTTATACAAGAACCAATTCATGAACATAATGCACGGTTTGCAAAACAAGTTCGCATACCTTAATTCAATAAAGTTCCAGGGACTTTAGTTTACAGTTCGCAAATGAACCTGAGTTCATGAGTATGAAAAGTCATACTTACCGATTTTAGAACCTAACCACTGTGTTCGCAAACATAGTACTCGAACCACAATTCCGGACTTTGGCCTAGTCTTACCGTTCGCAAACTAAGTACGCGAAGCACAGTTCCGGACTTATCCTTATCTATCCATTCGTAAACAGAGTACGCGAACTACAACTATGGACCTTGACAGTTAAACCCGTTCGCAAACAAGAGTTCCGGACCTGAACTAGAACTTCACAGTTCGCATACCGTGTATACATATTGTGATATATCCATACATTGGTAGTAGTTCTAAAACTCTCATTTAATCATTGAAACATCTTTAGAAGATAACAATGGTAATCTTACACATACCACTAGCTTCAAGTAATTTTCAAGTGATTAATTGATCAATACGAAACTTCCCAAGTTAACATCAAATGATTGTCTCACACAAATCATGTAAGATGTTCAAGGTAATTTTCACATGATCATCTTGACTTAATATTTAGTTTCCAACAAATAAATTTTATACAACTAAACTCGTCAAGTAGATGATAAAGTTTCAGTTAAAGCTAAAAGCTTCCAACATATATTTCGAGAAATATATAAATGAGATAAACTCAGTTCGAAATTTCAAATGTGTATAATGTAAAAGTCTATATAGCTATACGACTTAGTCTCTTTAGAAGATAGAATAGAATAGACTTCTGAGTGATAGATAAGTTTTAGTGTCCACATACCTTTTGTTGCTGAAGTTCCTTCAAGCTCTTTAGTAGATCTTCTTCTTCAATTGGTGAACGCCGTGAAGTCTAAAGCTCAACTACACACTTCTATCCTAATCCGAGACATAGCTATAAGTAGACTAGAAATCAAGTATATAGTTTTGATCAACTAAACTTGACAAACAAGCTTGAGATAGCAACGCTTGCGAGTTCGACCGAGCAGTGCTCTAACACCACTCCTCAAGAGTAGAAAATTATTGAATATAAGTAAAGTGTTGAGGTAGACAAGCTTTCCATATTGCTTGGTGATAGACGAATTATTGTGTCTAATATGTCTCAATTGTATATATTGTTAGTGTTCGATTTTGTATTTATTTTGTTATTTTATGTCTTTATAGGTATTTTTAGAGAAATAAGCTATTACGACGAAATTGACTCGAAAAGTGGTGTTTTACACCCCAGGATAGAGTACTAAAGGCACCCCAGAAATGCACCGGAAGCACCCCAAAAATGTGTCGGAGGAACCCCTGAAAAATTACTATATACGCCCAAAAATTACTATTTGTATCCCATAAGACAAGTGCTAAAGGGACACCCGTGCAGGATTAGGGGGAGGACATCTTCTTCTCAAATTCAAAAAATGAATTTTGGCGGGAAAATATTTTCATTAACAGCAGAATTTCGATCGGATGTTTGGACGTGATTTAGTGAGATTCAATCCCTGAAACTTAGTGGGTAGACGTGATATGACTATAGAAATCTAGTATGGGTGATTTTATCGATCAAATTTGGCTGGATAACTTGTTTTAATCCAAACAGGGAGTTGGAGGAAAAACATGAGCTTGCACGAGTTGTGAGAAATTTAAACGTGTACTGCACGTGTTTGGAAGACTCAATAGATATCCTGGAGCGTGAAGAAGGTATAGAATGAAATAAATACAGATGCATGCGCGTGGAAGATCAAAAAATGGAAATTATTGCCGTGAGAATAAAAATAATAAAGAGAAGATTTTTTGAAGTTATGGAGGAGATTCGATGCATCTTTCGGGTATAAATAGATTACCCAGGTCATATATAATGGGTGTCGAGAGTTTGGGGTCGAGCGGAGAGCTCAGGAGGCGTGAATCAAGAGTTTTCAGAACTCTGTTGTTGTTGTTGCTGCTGCTCGTGAAGAACAGGGAAACAGCGATGGTTTCTAAAACTTGTTGTAACATTTTCTTCAACTGGTTTGCAACATTTATCTTCATTGTAACAGTTTCTTCAACTGGTTTGCAACATTTATCTTCATTGTAACAGTTTCTTCATCCTCTTCTGCAACATTTATCTTCAGATTTGTAACGATTATCTTCATCATAACAGTTGAGAGTTGAAACAGTCGGTCTGTAACGCACCTGTGCTGTTGCAGATTTCCTGTTTCATTATTTTCTCTTCTTGTAAACACTTTTTGAGCCATGAATACATATTTTGAGTGTGTTTTCGACATGATGAGTTAAACCCCAACACTGGGACGACGAAGGAGGCCGAACTTCATACATGGGTAAATTTGTTTTATTCTTTTTTATGACTTTTGCACTAAAATTAATTGAAATACGATTTGGTTAAATTGGTTGTCATTTGATTAGATGGGTCATGCTTAACTTAGGTGATTTGATGTCCCATGCTTAACATTTACAATCAATTTTTGAGAATCTACCTTGGAAAAAATAGAGTCCATGTTTATATTTCTTGAGCTAAAATTGTTGAGAATAAATAAGTGAACCTTATATTATAAAGATTGGCTAAATCCTTAGTCCCAGTACCTCTCGCCCATTGTTAAATATCTTTGTATATCTTTATTTAGTATTTTTAAAAACTTTAATCTCTACAAATCCGAGTGAACGACAACCTCATTTCTTACCACTATCTAAAATTACATCACTTGGGGAAAAGGGCATGTAAAATATAAGTGATTGATATATTCTATATGCTGAGTGTCGCAGAGTAAACAAATTATCATTTGCATTTGTAATGTGCAAATTAGCTTTAATAGGAAGTGCATTATGTATAACTTTCCACATAAAGATCTGTAGCTTGTATGGGATTTTCAACTTCCAGATCTTTTTACCAAAAAGTAGTATTTAAAGAAGCTGGTGTTGATGGAGAGTTAATATCACATAAATGGTGATAAGTTGAAGCAGTTGAGAATTAACCAGATGAAGTAAGAGGCCATATCAATTTATCCTGAGAGTGCATATTCAAAGGGATAGTTAAGATAGAGTTCACCCGTGTTGGATTGAACAACTATTGAAGAAGATGAACATTCCATTGAGATGTGTCTGAATCGATTAGTTAAGAAACACATTGAATATTAAAAGTGATGAGATGATCCCAAGAACATAAAGCTGAGGATTCACTTGGAATCCAATTATGCTTCCATATGTTTATTTTTATGCCATTACCAACTTGCCATTTACTGAATTTTTGAACAATCTATATACCATGTACAACACTTTGCCAAATCCATCTTGAGTTGTTATTATCAGGAGTAGGTTCATGTTTAAGATCATGATAAGGAAAATATTCAGACTTCAACAATTTCACATATGAATCATCTGGATTATGAATTATGTTCCATGCAAGTTTGGCTAACATAGCAGAGTTATAATGATTAATTTGTTTTAAACCTAAACCTCCTAATCTTTTCGGCAGATTCATCTTAGACCAAGATATAAAGTGTCTATTCCTCTGAGTAGATAAACTGTTCCACCAGTAATTTCTCTGGATTTGATCCACATGACGTATAGTATTGTCAGGAAACTTAAAAACTTGCATATGACACATGCCCATTATACTTAGAACGGAATTCAGTTGAGTTATCGTATCAACTTGATTGATAATTTTACTACTCCAACCTTGAAGTCTCTCATATATGTGCTCCAAAATAGGGCGACGATTTTCTTTTCTTGATAGATGCAAGAGTAAAGGTATACCTAAATACTTTTCACCAAGACCCATAATCTTCATATGAAGAATGTTAGTAAAATGTTTTCGAAGAGAAGAAGAAACATTTTACTAACGAAAATAGTGGATTTTTGCAGATTCACTACCTGTCCATAAACTTTACTAAATTGATCCAAAATATGTTGCGAATTTCTAAGATAAGTTGGAGATGCTTCAAGAAATAATAAACAATCATCTGCGAATAAAAGATGACTCACCTCTGGGCCGTTTTTTTTTTTGCAACTTTGATTCCTTTTTAATTGCCTTGTCAAATTTGTGATTGAATGATTCTTGAGAATGCTTCCATAATGATAAGGAATAAATAGGGTGACAGTGGACCACCTTGTCGAATCCCACGTGAAGAAGTGAAGGAAATAGATGGTCTCCCATTGACGAGAAGTGATATGCTTGTCGTGGTAATACTGTTAGAGCACTGCTCGGTCGAAATCGCAAGCGTTGCTATCTCAAGCTTGTTTGTCAAGTTTAGTTGCCAAAACTATAAGTCTTGATTTCTAGTCTACTTATAGTTAAGTCTCGGATTAGGATAGAAAGTGTAGTTGAGCTTTAGACTTCACGGCGTTCATCGATTAAAGACAAAGAACTACAAAAGGGAGCTTGTGGAACTTCATCAACAAAAGGTATGTGGAGACTTGGACTCATATATCACTCAAAAGTTTATCTACTCTATCTCCTATTTGAGACAAAAGTCGTATAGCTATATAGATTTCGATTATACACATTTGATATTTCGAGCTGAGTTTAACTCGCTTACATATTTCTCGAAATATGTGTTGGTAAGCTTTCGCTTCAACCAAGTTCATCTTATATTCTTGACGAAATTCAAAAGATTATCATGTGTAAATCGCCTGGTAACATCTTACATGATTTGTGTGAGACAGTCATTTGATGTAGACTCAGAATGTTTTGTATTGATCTATCGATCACTTGAAAATTGGTTTGAAGGTAATAGTTTGTGTGAGACAGCTATTTTCGTCTTCTAAGAATGTTTCAATGATTGAAATGGGAGTTTAGAACAATTAACCATGATTGGATATAGCACAGTATGTGTTCTTGTATGCTAACTGTTGCAAGTTATTCCAAGTCCGGGAACCATAGTATGCATACCTGTATGCGTACTGGTTGGTTAGTTGAAAGTCCGTGAACTTAGTATGCATACCCATATGCCTACCAACGTAAGTTCAAGTTCGGGAATTCAATTGAGTTTGGTGGTGTACGACAGTATGCGTACCCGTTCGCATACTGGCGAACCCATACCAAGTCCGCCCACTTAGGTATGCGTACCCTTTTGCATACTTGAGTAGGTTATGTTCTAAAATCTGTTTGTTCATGAACTAATACATTTATAAATTAAGGAATGTAATCATTTGCAAACCGTGGATATAATGTTCATGAATTGATTCGAGTGAATCAAAATTGATTTTGCTTCAATTGTGTCTTGTATACTTCTATGAGAATATAACAATTGAACAACTCTATAACTAGTTTCATTTGAGTCATTTGAACTAGTTGTGTTAAGATGAACAAGGTTGATATAAAAGTGTTCATATGGCTAACTTTGGTTAACTATTGTTGAACCAACAAGGTGTACACGTTTAGGTACGGTTACTCTTATCTAAATGAAGTCACTTTTAATTTGTGTGTAACAAGCTAAGTTCGATCTAACGGTTGAAAGATATTAGCTTGAGTCTAATCAGGTTTTCATCTAACGGTGAATATTGAATGCTTTGTTACCAAGGTAACATTGATTGCAAACCCTGATTTGAAAACTATATAAGGGAGAACTCTAGCAACTGGGAAACCTAATCCCCACACCTCATGTGTGATACTAGTTGCAACCAAAGTCGATTCTCCTTTAACCTAGGTTTTTCTAAAACCATTATAGGTTAACGACTTAAAGACTTCATAGGGATTGTGAAGACAGACCCAACTATTTTCTCCGTAGTTGCGTGTTCTGATCTTTCTTTATTCTATCATATTGAGTACTATCTTCTCTATGATTTTCTCGAGATTTAATCTCCGATAGGCAAGATAAAAAGTAGTCACAAACATCTTCGTCTCATCGTTTGTGATTCCACAATATATTGTTTCGCTAACATACGATTAAGATTATTATGAGGTGATCTA
This sequence comes from Papaver atlanticum, assembly GCA_023531105.1. Classification (NCBI taxonomy): domain Eukaryota; kingdom Viridiplantae; phylum Streptophyta; class Magnoliopsida; order Ranunculales; family Papaveraceae; genus Papaver; species Papaver atlanticum. The sequence goes on along the minus strand of JAJJMB010007966.1, from coordinate 738,788 downwards.
TATTACTAGGATGTTCTTTGGGAATATAAGTCCGATGTATCAATTGGTTCCTGTTCACCTTGATTTATCAAAATACGGAACAAAACTCATAGGTATTTCTGTGGGAGACAAATTTATCTATTGAATAGACTTTTCTTTGTGAGACAGATTAGTTTATCAAGTCTTCGACTTTGGGTCATAGAAACTCTTGGTTGTGGGTGAGATCAGCTAAGGGAATCAAGTGCGTAGTGTCATGCTGGGATTAAGAGGCGTAAGGAACACGAATGTACCTTAATCAGTGTGAGACTGGTTAGGGCTCAACTACATTCCAGTCTGAAGTTAACTTGGAGTAGGCTAGTGTCTGTAGCAGCTTAATACAGTGTGGTGTTCAAATCTGGACTAGGTCCCAGGGTTTTTCTGCATTTGCGGTTTCCTCGTTAACGAAATTTTTGGTGTATGTGTTATTTCTTTTCTGCATTATATTTGTTTATATAATTGAAATATCACAGGTTGTACGTAGTACAATCAATTAGATAATCCAACCTTTGGTTGTTGATATAAATTGATTGAAACTTTAACATTGGTCTTTGGTACCGTTCAAGTTGTTTCTCATAATAATCAGGCTCACGGATTCTATCTGTTTGATTTGCTGATTATATTGAGAAACAGTGATACAACTCTTGGATATATTTCCATTGATTGAGTCTGACTGTCTAGTTGATTCTCTTGGAATTATATTGGAGTTTGTCCATACAGATTACCTAAACGAAGTATTGGGTGTGGTTGTTAGACCCCGGTTTTTTCAATTGGTATCAGAGCAGGCAAACACACTAAGACCTCATAAGTATGTGTTTGTAGCAATTTGAATAAATGGATGAGTCTATCTTTAAAAACGTACTAGTTCAGAAATTATAAGATGATTTTCAAAGCATGGATTCACCTGAGAGAATTGTCACATCTAAGTCAATATCTAAACATTCTCTTAATGTAGAAACTGTTGATATCTGGGAAACACGCCTAGAAGAATAGTTGGATGAACTTTCTGATAAAGGTGATTCAGATATTGATAGAGATGTTGATAAGGAAGTCTCAGAGTATGTGAAGGTTTTGAATTCGTTGGAAAAGAAGAAGATGAAAACTTCTCATGTCACACCTCTTCTGACTCCTCTCTGTCGAGAAAACAAGAAATTGAAAAGGATTTACGGAGGTCTTTATGTTTAGAATCGCTCTTGCAAATCGCTACTCAAAGACTCTGAGGAAAACCTGAGTAGAAAGTCACTTGAATGTGATAATGTTTATAAAAAATACTTCTTGTTGGAAAAGAAACTTGCAGAAACTGAAACAATGATTAACTCTCAGCAAGCAAGTTTTGATGACAGAGAAAGCGCTTATCTCGCTCGAGAAAAATGCCTTGAGGCTGATTTAGCTGCTGCTCTTGATAAAATCGAGATGTTTGAAGATGACTTGAAAAAGTTCAACACTAGTTCAAGCAAATTAACCACTATTCTAGGAGCAAGTAAAAATCATCGTGATACACGAGGATTGGGCTATAAGGGAATATATGCTCCAAGTATTAGCATAGATGTAAAAAATTTCAAGGCTAGTTGAAAAAGCGGAGGTCTAACAACCACACCCAATATTTCGCTTAGTAACTCCAATATACTTTTAAGAGAATCAACTAGATAGTCAGACTCAATCTTAAGAAAAGTATATCCAAGAGTTATATCTATATTTCTCAATTAAATCTGCAATCAAACAAATAGGAATTTGCGAGCCCGATTGAATATAAGAAATAACTTGAACGATACCAAAGACCAATGTTCAAGTGTCAATAAATTTATATCGACAACCAAAGGTTGGATTATCTAATTGATTGAACTACGCACAACCTATGATATTTCAATTATATAAAAATATAATGCGGAAAAGAAATAACACAGACACCAGAAATTTTGTTAACGAGGAAACTGCAAATGCAAAAAAAAACCCGGGACCTAGTCCAGATTTGAACACCACACTGTATTAAGCCGATACAGACACTAGCCTACTCCAAGTTAACTTCGGACTGGAATGTAGTTGATCCCTAACCAATCTCACACTAATCAAGGTACAGTCGCGTTCCTTACACCTCTGAATCCCAGCAGGACTCTACGCACTTGATTCCCTTAGATGATTTAAGAGTTGCTACGACCCAAAGTTGAAGACTTGATAAACCAATCTGTATCACACCGAAAAGTCTATTGAATAGATAAATCTGTCTTCCACAAATAAACCTATGAGTTTTTGTTCCATATTTTTATAAATCAAGGTGAACAAGAACCAATTAATATATCGTACTTTTATTCCCGAAGAACATCCAAGAAATATCAATCACCTCACAATAATCTTAATCGTACGGTAGCGAAACAAGATATTGTGGAATCATAAACGATGAAACGAAGATGTTTGTGACTACTTTTTATCTTGCCTATCGGAGATTAAATCTCGAGCAAATCTTAGAGAAGATAATACTCAATACGATAGAAAACAGAAAGATAAGAACACGCAACTACAGAGAAATAGTTGGGTCTGGCTTCACAATCCCAATGAAGTCTTCAAGTCGTTAACCTACAGGGTTTCGTAAAAAACCTAAGGTTAAAGGAGAATCCACTCTAGTCGAAACTAGTATCACATAAGAGGTGTGGGGATTAGGTTTCCAAGTTGCTAGAGTTCTCCCTTATACAGTCTTCAAATCAGGGTTTGCAATCTAAGTTACCTTGGTAACAAAGCATTCAATATTCACCGTTAGATGAAAACCTGATTAGACTCAAGCTAATATCTTTCAACCGTTAGATCGAACTTAGCTTGTTACACACAAATTAAAAGTGACTTCGTTTAGATATGGGTAACCGTACCTAAACGTGTACACCTTGTTGGCTCAACAATAGTTAATCGAAGTCATCCATATGAACACTTTCATATCAACCATATTCATCTTAACCATAACTAGTTCAAATGACTCAAATAAAACTAGTTCTAGAGTTGTTAAATTGTTTATATTCTCATAGAAGTATACAAGACACAGTTGAAGAAAAATCGATTTTGATTCACTCGAATCAATTCAAGAACATTATAGCCACGGTTTGCAAAAGATTGCATTCCTTATTATATAAATGTATTAGTTCATAAACAAACCGATTTTAGAACATAACCCACTCAAGTATGCAAACGGGTACGTATACCTAAGTAGTCGGACTTGGACTGTGTTCGCTAGTATGCAAACGGGTACACATACTGTCGTATACTTCCAAACTTCAGTTGAAACTAGTACGCGTACAGGTACACATACTCTAGTACCCGGACTTCAACTGACTTCGCCAGTACACATACAGGTACGCATACTCTAGCTACCGGACTTTACTTGACCAACCAGTACGCATACGGGTATGCATACTAAGTTCCGGTCTTGGATCAACACATATGCAAGTACGCATACTGTGCTTATAATCCAATCATGGTTAGGTGTTCTAAACTCCCATTTCAATCATTGAAACATTCTCGGAAGACGACAATAGCTGTCTCACACAAACTATTAGCTTCAAAGCAATTTTCAAGTGATCGAATGATCAATACGAAACATTCCGAGTCTAAATCAAATGACTGTCACACACAAATCATGTAAGATGTTATTAGGCGATTTTCACATGATCATCTTTTGACTTTCGTCAAGAATATAAGATTAACTTGGTTAAAGCGAAAGCTTACCAACACATATTTCGAGAAATATGTAAGCGAGTTAAACTTAGCTCCAAATATCAAATGTATATAATCAAAGTCTATATAGCTATACGACTTTTGTCTCAAATATGAGATAGAGTAGATAGAATTTTGAGTGATAGATGAGTTCAAGTCTCCACATACCTTTTGTTGATGAAGTCCCACAAGCTCCCCTTAGTAGTTCTTCGTCTTCAATCGATGAACACCATGAAGTCTAATGCTCAACTACACTTTCTATCCTAATCCGAGACTTCGCTATAAGTAGACTAGAAATCAAGACTTATAATTTTGGCAACTAAACTTGACAACAAGCTTGAGATAGCAATGCTTACGAGTTCGACCGAGCAGTGCTCTAACAATCTCCCCCTTTGTCAATTTTAGTGACAAAACTATCAATACATATGGATTACAAAATAAATAAACTTTGTTGCTTCTCATCCAAATGCTTGATTTCCTTGGTTCTTCAACATTACTCGAAATATTCGTTACTTCCAAGTACTCTAGTGATTCTGAACGTGTTCAACTCAGCATCATAGTTGTTGAAGATCCGTAGCTATAACAATGAGAAAACAGTAGCTTTCAATCATTGTTATACAGTGTCATAGTATCATTACACAATATCAAAGTCCAATTGTATCACAACTTTGACAACAATACTATGGTGATATGTATCATTCTTCCTTAGTCAATACTTCATCTCACATGAAAACCACTCCGCCTTACATAATGATCCGTAAACCATATGTATTTATAGTGTGAACTACACATTAATTCTCCCCCTTTTTGTCAATATAAATTGGCAAAGGTACAAAAACTAGTGGGATCATAATGAAATTCTCATAGAGATACTTCATGACTAAAAGAAAACATATCAACTTTGTTTAGATGCAATCATATAGTCGAAACTAAATGCATTCATCAAGGAGTTCATAAAGATACAAGAAAACTCCAACAATATTCCACAACCGCACTCCCCACAAAGATTTGGCAATGAAGCACAAGTTCAATTAAGAACTCTCCCCCATAAAATGTCATTCCCGAAAGAACAACAAGAGCGACATTACTTTTACAAGAAAAGAAGGATTTCATTGGACATAAAAAAATTACATGAAACATGAATTTGTATCCATAAAACTCAATTAAATTAACCACAAGAGAACCCATGATTAATTTAATCGGAAATGCTCAACATAAGAGAACTTACAGAGCCACACAGTACTTTCACATAGAAGTGGATCAGGGAAAAACCAATACTACGGAATATTCAAAGATTCATTCTATTTTTCATCAATATTTGCATAAAGACATATAATAGACTTAATCTTTGACATATATGGGACAATCATAGTTCACGGACGCAAACCCTCATATCCCATAACAATTTTTTGCAATATATAAAACCAATAAAGATTAATACTGCAAAATGAATCTTTGCTCTTAGAAGGTAGAATCAATCTATTTCGCATGGATTTACACCAAGAATGGATACCAAAGGCGTATAAAAAGATTTTCTTAATAAAGAAAAAAATACAAAGTCATTAACGACCATGCACCGAAGTTCACAAAAGAGAATTGTGAAAATTCAAGAATTCCAGAGTAACGCGTACTACTGCCCATTCCTGAACTTTCTTCTTTGTGATTCACCAACAACATTCTTGTAAAAGCTACAAATGAGCTTAGAAGAGAAGTACTCCAAGAATCCAAGTGCCCAAGTCCAAGAGAAGTGGAACAAGTGCGACGAAACGTAGAACAACAATCAAAAAAAAAAAGACGAGACAAATACCAATCTTAACTCATCCAAATTCAAGAATTATCATCTCCATTTTGAATAGAATTCAAAGAGGAAGAGAGTGCAAAAATAATGAGGTCATTCCGAGGTCGTACGAAGAAGTTACGTCCAAAACAAGTTTACCGAATATCGACGTCTACAGGCCAGTATGTATACCGGTTTGCAAACGAATTTTCGTGACCTGGAGAAGTATGCAAACAGGTTTGAGAACTAAAATCCATGGATTTTGATTTTAAATGATGGTATGCATACCTCGTATGTGTACCATGAAGTCCAAACATCCCGAACTATTATTTTTCAAACCTAAACATTTAAGAACCTTAAATACAAATCAAGTTAGGTAGAAATGAACGATAAGCAAGGTACATGGATCATTATAAGTATCTAAGAAAATGATAAAAACACAAATCTTGCTCAAGTTTATAGACATACCTTTTAGAAGGATCCTGTCGTGAATCCTATGGCTTTACCAAATATTCAATATCATGCCTAACACAAAATGTGCGCCCCAATTCCCGTGCTTCCCTCACCGTATACTTAACAAGGCATTCCTTGGTGAGGATGCACTTACAACACAATCAAGTTGTGTTGAGGTGAACAATGTCTTGCTCACCACAAGTAACTGAAATAGACTTTTCCGTAACTATGGATTTTTCACCATCTATAGTTTTTGGCTTATTCTGTTTCACTTTTGGATTATCATGAAAGAGATCACTTTTAGAACCTTTCACATCCAAATCCATTTTTCCAAAGAACCTTTTAAGTTCCAACATCATGGATACTGCCTTATCCATAGTCATGGAATTTTCTGGGAGATCATTCTTTTTCACACTCAAGGCATCATTGGCTTTCTTTGGTACCCACTTCTGAGTACGTTTAGGAACAATATGAACCTTCTTCCCATTACTCTCTTCTAGATTTCTCGGAAGAGAATTGGATTTACTATTCTTTTGTAAGTTAGTCTTTCTCCAATTGGGAGCATCGGATCTTGTCTTCGTCTTTACGAAGTTATCCTTTTCATAACCATTACGATTATGAAAAGGATTCGTATGACGTTTATAGGCAAATCTAGGTTTATCACAGCACTGATTCCTTTGCCTAAAGGTTAGACAGTTACAACCTGTAACGTTAAGGGGATTAGTCTTAACATATGATATTGGTTTCACAACTTCTTGTGATTCCCAAACAAGAACATCATGAAGTTTCTCATTCCTTATACGGAAACGACATCTCCTTTCCAGGTGACCTTTATTTCCGCAATAGTGGCAAACATAAGGAATGTTCTTACCTCGATCCATGTGTGTTGACTTTGGAGGTTGATATACTTTTCTCTTTCGAACCTTAACTGCCGGTGAAGGTATTTCACTTTTTCCATTAGTGGAAACCTTTTGTTGAGAAGAATCACTAGCCTTGACAAATTTTATCTCTTTGCTAATACTTGGAGATCTATTCCCTTATAGCCCAATCCTCGTGTATCACGATAATTTTTACTTGCTCCTAGCATAGTGGTTAATTTACTTGAACCAGTGTTGAACTTTTTCAAGTCATCTTCCAACATCTTGATTTTATCAAGAGCAACAGCTAAATCAGCCTCAAGGCGTTTTTCTCGAGCGAGATAAGCGTTTTCCCTGTCATCAAAACTTTCTTGCTGAGAGTTAATCCCCTCTTCAGTTTCTGCAAGTTTCTCTTCCAACAAGAAGTATTTTTGATAAACATTATCACTTTCAATTGACTTCATACGTAGGTTTTCCTCGAAATCCTTGAGGATCGATTCGTTAGAACGATTCGAAACATAAACACCTGCGTAACATCTTCTTAATTCCTTGTTTTCTCGACAGAGAGGAGTCAGAAGAGGTGTAACATGAGAAGTTGTCATCTTCTTCTTTTCCAACGAATCAAAACCTTCACATACTCTGAGACTTCCTCATCAACATCTCAATTAATATCTGAATCACCTTCATCAGAAAGTTCATCCAACTGTTCTTCTAGAAGTGTTTCCCAGTTATCAACAGTTTCTACAACAAAAGAATGTTTACATATTGACTTAGATGTGACAGTTCTCTCAGGTGAATCCAAGCTTTGAAAATCATCTGGTAGTGTCTGAACTGGTATGTTATTAGAGATAGACTCGTCCATAAAGTCAGATTACTACAAACACAAACTTATATGGTCTTAAACGTGTTTGCCTGCTCTGATACCAATTGAAAATGCGGGGGTCTAACAACCACACCCAATATTTCGCTTCACAATCTGTATGGACTAACTCCAATAGACTTTCAAGAGAATCAACTAGACAGTCAGACTCAATCTTAATAAAAGTATATCCAAGAGTTATATCTCTATTTCTCAATTCAATCTGCAATCAAACAAATAGGAATTTGCGAGCCCGATTGAATATAAGAAATAACTTGGACGGTATCAAAAACCAATATCCAAGTGTCAATCAATTTAATTAACAACCCAAAGGTAGGATTCACAGTTGATTGAACTTACGCACAACCTGTGATATTTCATTTATATAAAAATATAATGCGGAAAAGAAATAACACAAACACCAGAAATTTTATTAACGAGGAAACCGCAAATGCGGAAAAACCCCGGGACCTAGTCCAGATTTGAACACCACACTGTATTAAGCCGTTACAGACACTAGCCTACTCCAAGTTAACTTCGGACTGGAATGTAGTTGAGCCCTAACCAATCTCACATTGATCAAGGTACAGTCGTGTTCCTTACACCTCTGAATCCCAGCAGGACTCTACGCACTTGATTCCCTTAGCTGATCTCACCCACAACTAAGAGTTGCTACGAACCAAAGTCGAAGACTTGATAAACCAATCTGTCTCACACAGAAAAGTCTATTGAATATATAAATCTGTCTCCCATAGATAAACCTAGAAATTTTGTTTCGTCTTTTGATAAATCAAGGTGAACAGGAACCAATTGATATACCAGACTTATATTCCCGAAGAACATCCTAGAAATATCAATCACCTCACAATAATCTTAATCGTATGGTAGCGAAACAAGATATTGTGGAATCACAAACGATGAGACGAAGATGTTTGTGACTACTTTTTATCTTTCCTATCGGAGAATAAATCTCGAGCAAATCTTAGAGAAGATAGTACTCAATACGATAGAAAACAGCAAGATCAGAACACGCAACTACAAAGAAATAGTTGGGGCTGGCTTTACAATCCCAATGAAGTCTTCAAGTCATTAGCCTACATGGTTTCGTGAAAAACCTAAGGTTAAAGGAGAATCGACTCTAGTCTCAACTAGTATCACACAGAAGGTGTATGTTAGAGCAATGCTCGTTCGAACTCGCAAGAGTTGCTATCTCAAACTTGTTTGTCAAGTTTAGTTGCCAAAACTATAAGTCTTGATTTCTAGTCTACTTATAGCTAAGTCTCAGACTAGGATATTAAGTGTAGTTGAGCTCTAGACTCCACGACGTTCATCATGCAAAGATGAAGAACTACTCAAGGAACTAGTGGATCTTCATCGACAAAAAGGTATGTGGAGACTTGAACTTAACTATCACTCAAAAGTCTATCTATTCTATCTCCTATCTTTAGACAAAATTCGTGTTGCTATATAAACTTCGATTATACACATTTGCTATTTAGAGCCGAGTGTATCTCGTTTATCTATTTCTCGAAATATGTGTTGGTAAGCTTTCGCTTTGGCCAAGTTCATCTTTACTCGTGACGAAAGTCATGTTGGTTGTTTCAATCTCTTGAAAATCGCTTTGATGAAAAGTAGTGTTTGAATAACCGCTATATAACATCCTCTAAGAATGTTTCAATGATTGAAATGAGAGTTTAGAATATATAACCTTGAATGGATATAAAAATTGTATGTGAACTCATACTTCTGTAAGTACAAAATCCTTGAACCAAAGTATGCGTACTTTACTGGTTTAGGATGTCCGGAGCTAAGTCCGCGTACCCGTACGCGTACTGCTGGAAGTTCACATCCCGTGAATTTCTGCTAGAGTTTGTGACTGAAAACAAGCTCAATCCGGATACTTAAGTATGCGTACCGGTATGCGTACTTGAGTGGGTTATTTTCTAAAAATGATTTATTCATGAACTAAACATTTATATATATTAAGGAATGCAATCTTTGCAAACCGTGGCTTTAATGTTCATGAATCGATTCGAGTGAATCAAAATCGTTTTTGCTTCGATTGTGTCTTATATACTTCTATGAGATCTAAGCAATTAAACAACTCTCTAACTAGTTCTTTTGAGTCATTTGAACTAGTTATGGTGAAGATGAATAAGGTTGATATGAAAGTGCTCATATGGCTAACCATTGGTTAACTATTGTTGAACCAACTAGATGTACACGTTTAGGTAAGGTTACTCAAACCTAAATGAAGTATATTTCATTTGTGTATAACAAGATAAGATTCTATCTAACGGTTGAAAGATATTAGCTTGAATCTAATCAGGTTTTCAGGTTTCCCAGTTGCTAGAGTTTTCCCTTATATGGTCTTCAAATCAGGGTTTGCAATCTAAGTTACCTTGGTTACAAAGCATTCAATATTCACCGTTAGATGAGAACCTGATTAGACTCAAGCTAATATCTTTCAACCGTTAGATCTAACTTAGCTTGTTACACACATATGAAAAGTGACTTCATTTAGATATGGGTAACCGTACCTAAACATGTACACCTTGTTGGCTCAATAATAGTTAACCGAAGTTAGCCATATGAACACTTTCATATCAACCATATTTATCTTAACCATAACTAGTTCAAATGACTCAAATGAAACTAGTTCTAGAGTTGTTCAATTGTTTATATTCTCATAGAAGTATACAAGACACACTTGAAGCAAAATCGATTTTGATTCACTCGAATCAATTCATGAACATTATAGACACGGTTTTCAAAAGATTGCATTCCTTATTATATAAATGTATTAGTTCATGAACAAACCGATTTTAGAACATAACCCACTCAAGTATGCAAACGGGTACGCATACCTAAGTAGCCGGACTTGGATTGTGTTCGCCAGTATGCAAACGGTTACACATATCGTCGTACACTTCCAAACTTCAGTTGAAACCAGTACGCGTACATGTACGCATACTCTAGTACTTGGACTTCAACTGACTTCTCCAGTACGCGTACAGGTACACATACTCTAGCTCCCGGACTTTACCTGACCAACCAGTATGCATACGAGTATGCATACTAAGTTCCGGTCTTTGATCAACACATATGCAAGTACGCATACTGTGCTTATAATCCAATCATGGTTAAGTGTTCTAAACTCCCATTTCAATCATTGAAACATTCTCGGAAGACGACAATAGCTGTCTCACACAAACTATTGGCTTCAAAGCAATTTTCAAGTGATCGAATGATCAATACGAAACATTCCGAGTCTACATCAAATGACTGTCTCACACAAATCATGTAAGATGTTACAAGGAGATTTTCACATGATCATCTTTTTACTTTCGTCAAGAATATAAGATGAACTTGGTTAAAGCGAAAGCTTACCAACATATATTTCGTGAAATATGTAAGCGAGTTAAACTCAGCTCGAAATATAAAATGTGTATAATCGAAGTCTATATAGCTATACGACTTTTGTCTCAAATAGGAGATAGAGTAGATATACTTTTGAGTGCTAGATGAGTTCAAGTCTCCACATACCTTTTGTGGATAAAGTTCCATAAGCTCCCCTTAGTAGTTCTTCGTCTTCAATCGATGAACGCCGTCAAGTCTAATACTCAACTACACTTTCTATCCTAATCCGAGACTTAGCTATAAGTAGACTATAAATCAAGACTTATAGTTTTGGCAACTAAACTTGACAACAAGCTTGAGATAGCAACGCTTGTGAGTTCGACCGAGAAGTGCTCTAACACTAGTGATTCTTCTCAACAAAAGGTTTCCACTGATGGCAAAAGTGAAATACCTTCACCGGCAGTTAAGGTTCGAGAGAGCAAAGTATATCAACCTCCAAAGTCAGCACACACGGATCGAGGTAAGTACATTCAGTGTGTGCAGCCTTGCTGATATCCAAGATGCAGAAGAATATCAAAAATAAAGGGCCATACTAGTCTGTCGAAGGATTTTGACATTTCTAATTTGAGGCCAATATAAGAAACTTTTCCTTTTCTTGTTTTCTTCATAGTATGTATGAGCTCATTTTCAATTATAACATTGTTTTGAATGTGTCTGCCAGGTACATATGCACATTGTGTAGGTGAAATGAGGTTGTTGAGTAAAGGTTTCAATCTATTAGAGATGATTTTTTAAATAATCTTATAACTAATATTACACAAACTAATAGGTTGATATTCATAGGGTGTTTGTGGATGTAATGTTTTAGGTATAAGAACTTGAAAAGTACGTTTAATATCTCGAAGCATAAACTTATGAGTAAAGAAATACTGAACCATTGAAGTTACCTCTTTACCTACAGTAGACCAACATTGTTGATAAAAAGATGCTTGGAATTCATCTGGTCCCGGTGAAGCCCATGGCTTGATTTGAAAAACTACTTTTTTTATTTCTTGTTCAGAATGTATTTGGAGAATTGCTTTGTTATCTGCATCTGTAATACAATTCTGTAACTGAGATAAAATAGAAGTTTCCATGGATGGATTAGTAGTTGTGGAAATAGCTGAGAAGTGTTGTAGCACAGTATTCTCAATCTCATCTATAGAATCATGCCAAATACCAAAGGAGTCCTAAAATGTATCTATCCGATTTCTTTTCTTGTTGTAATTTGCAGTAGCATGAAAGAAAGATGTGTTTCTGTCTGCATCATTAGCATGTGATCTAGATTTTTGCATGTAGAGATCTTTCTGAATTGACAACCAGTTCTCAAGAGAGTGAGTGAGATTAGTAATGACAGTGGAGAAATGGGCATATTTAAGCTAGTTAAATGATGAATCTCTTGAGGGAGATTTTGTGTTTCTCCCTCAAAATAAACATCTAATTTGCATTTCCCCCTTTATAAATCAGTAATAGGTGAAACCCCCTATCTGTTATAACAGTCGTGACCGGCCAGTTAATTATGCACTTGCAGTGCACGTGTGTACCATGAATAAATAATTATTTTTAAACACCATAAAATGGCGAAACCCTCCACCCCCATTTGATACCTTCGGCCCCTCCCCATCATCGACTCTATTTTGTTCCCTGCAAGTGTAACCAAAATAATGCAGTAAACATACCAACTCCTCTTTGATTCTCTTTTATTCACTCGTTTACTCTTCTTTCACACACAACAAAACCAACATATCCCTTTTTAAAAAATTCTTAAATTTCATTTAAACTAAACATAATTTCAAAATGGATAAGAATTTGCTAGTAGATTTTTGAAATTAAAATCATGGGTTTAAGTATATTGTTGTTATAGATGAAGGGTTTAAAAGAAGAAGACGAAGCAGACGAAGGGTTTCACTAATTTGTGGTTTCAAATTTGATGAAACCCTAACCCTTAAATATTAGGAAAAGAATTTGGAAGTTTCGTTCTTCACTGCCTAGTCGAAGTTAGGTTTGTATCCAACTTGAATTTTACAGAGAGAATTGATTCTTTGTTGCTACACCAACTCGATTCTACAGAGAATTGGGTTATTGTTCTTCAATATTTCACCTACTGCTTCTTCTTCTAGGGTTCCCTAAATTGTTTCTCCACCAATTGGATTTCTACAGAGAATTGGATATCTTCTTTAATGAAATAGGTTCTTTGAGTTTGAGGTAGTTTTTTTTTTGGTGTACTAACTGGTGAAAATCGGAAGGAAAAAAAAGGATTTTGGTTTTGTTTTGTTGTGGGGTTTAGGTTTTTTTATCAGTTTGGGGATTCTTATGTAAAATTTCAGTATGAATCAGGTTTGCTGAACTTGAATTAGGTTTTTTTTTGTTAAGATGGAAAGCAACTATTTATGTTCTGAAAAAAAATGAACGACAAATCGTCTCATTTCTGATAGATTTGTTATCGATTTGGAGAATTTTAAATGTGATTTACTGTACTTGATCTCGATTAATTTGTAAAAGAGGGGATGGTGGTGGTCGTAGTGAAGAAGGAGGAGGTGATCCGGTGTAAGGATGTCTTCTCAGAATTTTTTTTTAATCCGACACATTCGCGCACTGCACGTGTTGAGATAACTGCGCAGTTACGGCACATCCAAGTTAAAGGGTGTTTTACCTATTACCGATTTATAAAGGGGGAAATGCAAATTAGCTATTTATTTTTAGGGGGAAACACAAAATCCACCATCTCTTGATGTATGGACTGAATTCTAGATTTTCAATATTGCCAAAAGACTGTTTTTTCCAAAGTTGTATACTTTGTCTAGTATACTTCAGTTTAGAAGTAAATTGATAAGAAGGAGAACCTAAAAAGTTTTGAGTCTAATTATTATTGATAGTATTAGTAGATGAATCTTGAGAAAACCAACATTTGTAGAGACGAAACAGAATATTTCGTGGACCAAAATCTCGACAAGTAGATAATAAGATCGGCGAATGATCTGAAGAAAAAAGTGGAGTATGTTGAAGAGAAGCTGTAATATAAGTATTCATCCAAAAAACATTGACTAATGCCCTATCAAGTCTAACAGAAGTATGAGCATTATCATTTCTGTGATTAGACCAAGTTGTCGGCGAAACTGAAAACCCTAAATAAATTAAACCCAGTTGTTGAATAATAGGTCTAACTAATATAGAGTGTTGATGATAAGAAGTAAGAGAACTTTGAATTTCTGAATCACTCAGAGTGAAGTTAAGGTCTCCGATTAAAACCAAGGAAAATCTAAATGAGGCTGCATTTCTAACAATTATTATTATTGTTCTTGATTTTCCGCAAAATCATGAGCTCCATACATACAACTTAGTAAAAATATCAGGATGGTGAGAATGAGTATGCAAAATGGAATGTATGATATATCTAGTTGTATGCATAATTTCAAGGTCAATACCTAATTTCTATGCTATAGATATTCCACCAGACAAACCAACATAAGATGCATTCCAAAAATTTGGATATTTAAATTGTTGTAAATAAAAATGCATTTTAGACTCTTGAGTTTTAGTTTCTGATAAAAACAAAATATCAGGGTTGTATTTAGTAATACAAAAATGAAGATAGTCAAGAGTGGAAGGGTTTCCAAAACCCTGACAATTCCAAGAAAGTATTTTCATGATAAGAAAATTAAGAAAACTGGATAAAATTAAAATCCAGATGAAATCTAGAGTAAAAGTGTTAGGCAATACATGTTGATCAGCATCAATGAGGTTACAATTATAAAATCAATTCCTTGCAATAATGTCTGAATCTGTTTGCTCAAAATTAACATTGGTTTGAGCTGCCCAATACCGGTTTCCTGCATCTTTTACGACGAGTGAAAGTACGACAAACCTACTCCAAAATTAGAATTTGCTGGAACCAAAGCATAATGAGGATTAGACATAGCTTTGTCATCTGGTGCAATTGAGGAATCAGACTAAGATTCTGTAGCAGTAAAGTATGATATATGCATTCCATCTAAAGGACCAAGCTGGACTATGCTGCATAAACAAGTTAGCTAATTCTTGAGGATTTTTTTGGGGTAAAATAACTGGTTCCAAAGCAGGACCAAAGTTCCTCACAGTTCTTTCCATGTTAATTTTCTGAGTCTTTCTATCTCCACACAGTCTAGTATTATGATCTGGAACCTTACATTTATCACGTAACTTATACGGCTGCTTCTCAAAATGGAAACCAACCCATCTTGTAACTCCTGCAAAATTAGCGGCATGAATTCCTTTTATCATGTTTTTTATTTTTGCTTTCATCATAACTAAAGCTCTGAATTTTTTTGAGGTAATGGGATGAATACCATTAGGTTCAACTACCATAGTTTCTCCAACTATATTACCAAAAAGATGAAGTATTTCTTGGTAAGTAAATTCAGGGAGGAAATATTTGTATTCAAGCTAAAAAATAGATGTGTCAAAGTTTAGTTTTTGATATGGATAAGATGGGTGCCAGTATCTAAGAACAATCAGATATCCATCAAAGTTTAATGCTACAAAATTACATCTTTATCTTCTGTTGAACAAAATCGAATGGCAAAAATGTTAGGTTCAAGAGATCTCACCATAAGTTGCCACTAATTATCCCTTTTAAGATGAGGCCAGATAAATTTTGCAGCTTTTTCTGCATTCTTCCATAACATGATACCAGGAGCAAAGAGCTTACCAGCTAGACAAATTTTCCAATCCTTAATTCCTTGAGATAAAGCTGTTATATAGTGAGTAACAACTCTAGCCTTTTCAGGATGATTTGCTAAATTGATACCTTTCATGTGTTGAAAGATGTTATTTATATTATCAGACCTTGTAAGGTTTAGATAAATCCACAGATTTAAAAAACTAACAGGTGACTGAAGAATACAATCTGGTAAAGTATTTAAAGAAACAACAAAGCAGGTTGGTGTAAAGATGGGGATGATAGGTTGATGATAAGTGTTCACAAATATTGGTAAAAGAGAAGGTGAGTGATAAAAATAGTGAAAAGATGTTATTACAATTGATGATATTGTGTGAAGCCAGGAAATGAAGTTTGCAGGACCATTCTTAAGATACCGAGTATCAATTAGAGATAGAAATTGTATAATATGATAGTAGAGCCACTGCATATAAGATAAGCCAATAGACATGTAACCAATGAAATTTGAGCCAACTGATAATGATAGACATTATTGCACCCACAGATGCAGAACAAGGCTTTAATACTGCATAATTCTGAAGAAGTCAACAAAAGAAACAGAAAACAAATTAAATTCTTCAAGCAAGGAATCAGAATCAAACAACAGTAAAAGGAGTAGAAAGCCCCTAAAATTGTAAGATTCGATTACATCAAAAGAACGTATATTTTAGAAGTAAACAATTGAAATCAAGAGGATAAGGACGAAGAAATTAGGGTTCAAAAAATTAAAAACAAGTTAAAATTAAAGGAGAAAACAACATTAAGAACGAAAAAAAGGGATTGACAGATAAATAAAAATAGAGGTTGATGCATAAAGGAAAACAAATTTGGGCGAAAATAAGATTGACTAGTGTTGACTTTTCACTTGACTTTCGCAGATAAGGTCAAGAAAGAGCTTTTCTGTAGTTTTGCTTTTACCTTTTCCAAACTAGCTGGTCATTTTGGTTTAAGGCTTGATCATAAGCTCAAGTCCGGCCCTGCCATATAAGAAATCTAAACCTTACTTGACGCCACAAGAAAGGTTTCATACATTAGTGTGACCCAAATAACTAGCAAATATATTTTCAGGTGATCAGATAAAAGAATCAAAAATAAGATTAGCTAACTAAGAATACTTCATGGAGGATAATGGACAGTTTATATACTGATAATTTTTTTACACAAAAATTTGGATAACTGCCGAAAATTAATAAATATATATATGAACAAGCAATTGGGGGATGCCGACATTAGTTGAGGATTTCTTTTACTGTTCATGCCGACACTAAAAATTCCTGAAAAAACATGCCGATTTAAACTGCCGGCATTGAGAAATCATGCCGACAGCTACAGTAAAATATCTCCCAATTAATACCGATATCCTCCAATTGCTCGTTCATATATATACTGGAAAAACTAATATAAGTAATATTTTACTTTTGTAATTTTATTTTGTTTACAAAATCGACAATAAACTAGGAATGCACGATCGAGCTAAGATAGTTCTTTTCAGTTAAACAATTGTTATTTTTGTGGTTGTCGCACGATTTTTTTTTTAAGAATTAATCTACGGATCAAGTCCCATTTGAATGGAAATCTCTAAGAGTTTTCTAAAAAAACATTGCCTCTCCTCTCCTTTTCGGGGCTACATTTTTTTATTTTTCTTGGGGACACATAAATATCAGAAACGGCCGCGTAAACTAGCATAGCTTCTTGCAGTTGAGGATGTTTGGCAGGGGATATGGGCTTCATTATATTGTTTCTCTCGATCACTTTGAATTTACGGTAATATGCATCTAAATGTTGTCGTTTTTACATGGATTGTGGACAATATGTTGGTCAACTTGCTCTAAAATTGGACATTTTGTTGCTTCACCAAATTAATTTCTATTTCCTTTCAAGGTTTGGTTTATGGGCTTATGGCTTATGGGTTTGACATAGGATAATGGGGAAATTTGGTTTAGGCCCCACTCATGGGTAACCCATAATATCAGTCCCCTAGTTAAAAGTATTTTAAAACCAGGCCCTGAATAAAATATATTTTAATAAAAGTCGAAATGACCAGATTGACCTTCACAATATAACTATCTAACCTAGGTTTTCTCTCACACAGACACATTTATTTTCATTTCAGGAGAGAGAAACCTGATCTCACTCTCACTCTCACTAGAAACAGAAACAGGTCGGGAAAAAAATAAAAACGAAAAAATAAAAAAATCTTGCTGAAATCGGTTGCAAACACAGATAGAAATCCAAAACTATTCATCATCTTCTGAATCGATAAACCCTAAAATCAGAACAACAGATCGAAAAACGTTAGAAACAAGAATTTCAGTTTCAGATTCAAACCCTAAATCGATTTAATTTGAATCGATTAAACCAACTGCAGATTATGAGAGGAAAGAGTCTGATGATAAACAAATAGGTATGTTTTAATTTGAAGCTGTTAGTTTTGAATTCTAACAATCAAAATATTCTCAAGTACAAATTGTATGAACATTGAAAGGAATAAAAAAGAACTTCTCTTTAGTTAATTTGATTTTTAAGTTTCAATTTTTTTTTGTTTTTGAATCAATCGATTTGTTAATTTGATTTGTTTTTTTTTATTACAGATCCAAGAAAAAGGAACAAAACGATATTTTCTTTTGAATGAAATGATTTTTTTCCTTTGAATACAGGTATGTTTTATGTATAAATTTAGGGTTTATTTACAACCTAAAATTCGTTGTTGATAGATATTGTAGTTGATGTTCTAGTTCATGTTGATACAAGTACACATATATATTGGGTTATCAAGTTCATGTTGTAAGATGACTTTTGTTATGTGATGACATAGAACATGTGTAGCTGACGTCTACACATCCAATTTGCATGTGTAACTTGCGTATACACATCCAATTAGCTTGTGTAACTTCCGTCTACACATCCAATTAGCATGTGTAACTCGAAGTTACAAATTCATACAATTAGATGAATATGAGTTTCTCTTACAAAGTTGTATTGAAATGCCTTGATCTGTAGGTTCTACTCATAAAACTGTGTTTGTAGTTAAATTATTCAGATTACATATGCATGATATTGAGAGTAGGTATATATGATATTGGATGGCACTACAAGTATGTAGCTGACATGATATTGATGTAGTGGTTATGCTGGTGATTGTTATATGATAAGTTTTATATTAATTAGCTTGCATTTCTGGTTATGGCACTCTTCTTATAGTTGTGATGGTGGTTACAGGAGTATTGATGGTGCCGGTGGTAGTGGTGGTAGAAGATCTAGTTAAAGTGAGATTTGAGTGTAATCAATTGTTGAAAGCGAAGAACGAAGATCAGCATTGAGTGATCCGCCTATAAAATTTGATTTAAGAGTAATGTTTTGTGTTTTTCTTTTTCTTTTTTGTCTACATTGAGTGATTATCTTGTCTACATTGAATATTATGCTTAAATTTGTATTTATTATTAATGATCTTGTTCAATCAAATGCAATTTTGTTCTAGATATTGGTTGTGTTTGTCTGTAACTATAATTTTGTTGCTGTTAATGTGCTAATGTACAACATGTGTAACTTTCATTTACACATCCAATTAGCATGTGTAACTTGTATCTACACACCCAGTAAGCATGTGTAACTTGCATCTACATATCCAATTAGCATGTGTAACTCGAAGTTACACATAAATATAGTTTGTTCTAGTTCTGAGTATGTTTTTTCTTTCAATTAGCATGTACGACTTTCGTTTACACATCCAATTAGCATGTGTAACTTGAATTTACACATCCATATAGCTTGTATACTTGATTCTGGGATTTTCCAAGTCTAAGTCTGTTTTTTTTCTTCTTTTTAATTAGCATGCGTAACTTGCATCTACACATCCAATCATCATGTGTGACCTTCATCTTACACATGCTAAAAATACAACAGGATATATATGTGTAACCTCAAGTTACACATACTGTAACAAAACACAGCATCTCTAAATCAACTGTTTTCCATCTGAAGCAAAATTGTTGTTCTTCTGAAACAAAATTGTTTCTTCATCCTCTTTACACATGCTAAAAATACAACAAGATATATATGTGTAACCTCAAGTTACACATACTGTAACAAAAAACAGCATGTCTACATCAATTTGAAGTTGTTCTTCTGAAACAAAATTGTTTCTTCATCCTCCTCTCAGTATCAACAAAATATAAACAACAAATTCACAACAAATTCTCGGATCGGACATGCAAGAACAACAAATAATTGGAAAAAAATTGAAAAAAGTTTTGAAATCAAACCAAAATAAAATTCGTACCTAGATTTGTTGTTTTCCTTCTTCTGAAACAATGTTATTTCTCTATCTTGTTCTCAGTATCAACTAAATCCTGCTCTCAGTATCAGCCAAATAAAAAAACGAAATAAAAAATATCCAAATCATAAAAATTGAAATCGATAGAATTCAAGACTAGATCGAAAACACACCTATGTTGATTTCTCTATTCTAACCTGTCTTCTTCCTCTTCTCAGACTCAACAAAATCCAAGCAAAAAAAAAAAAAAAAACGAAATCAGTAGAAAATCGGAATAAAAAAATAGATCAGAAAAACTAGTGAATCAAACATATTTTATACAAACAGAAAATAAAAATTGATACAAACCTATTTGTTGTTCTTCAATGCAGCGTTTTCCTCTCGTCAGATCTGAAAACAATTGAATCAATTCAACGATTTTCTGAGAAATAACGTGTTGTTCTTCCTCTCGTCTTCAATACAGCGAATTAAAAATCAATGCACCTGTTTGTTGTTCTTCAATGCAATGATTTTGTGAAGAAACAAATCGAATTCAGAAGATTTGATATCATGAAGAGAAAATCGCCGGAGAGCAGAAAGATGAGAGAGTAAAAAAAAAATCTGATTTTATTTTCTATTTCTGTTCCTATATAAATATACTATAAATAGTGGAGGTTATTTTTGGTATTTTCAGATTTATTAAAAAAGTTGATGACGTCAGCAATCCGGGAGAATTCAAAATCTGGCCCCAAAATTAAAAGTTTTGGGCCTAGAAATATTAAAATGTAAAAGAATTGATTTGATAGTGAAGGATCTAATTTGTGGGGTTTCTATATATTGAACCCATATAATAGGGGTTTTTCACATAGGGGAAAATTCACTAGGATAAATCCTTGTCAACCAGTTTCAGGGTTGTATCTTCATTTTTAAAATCTTCTCCGAAACGAAAGGAGAATAGATGACGATAATGTAGAAGAGATGTGATCGCAGAGAAAAATCTTAAAATTTGTAATAAAAACGCTAAAAGAAGCATGCAGCATATTACATAAGTTAAGAGATTGACTTGCTCATAACTTAAGCAATTCGGTCAGATATATATTGATCTCATTTTCATACTGAAAAAGAAGTCATCAATGAACTCTCCCTAAATATATGCCAAGCCTTCTCTGCCATTGTTGACGCAAACTAATAACCCGATCCTTTGCTTAGCGACGTGGTGGAAATTTCCTCCGTGGTGGCATAATTATTTTATCTGGAGGTGGAGGTGGAGAGTGCTTAGTTATTGGTGGTTTGGGAGATGGATTTGGCTTTGGTTTTGGTTTTGGTTTTGGAAATGGTATTCGAATTCTATCAGGGATAGATACTGTTGATAGCACATATCCTGGCTTGTGGGGAGGTGATGGTGGTTTCAATGGCTTTCCTTGCACTGGGGGTGTTCTAGGCACATAAATCGGTTTCTTTGGTGGTGGTGGGGGAGAAATAGGCTTATATGTTCCAGTTATTGGGTCAAATTTCAATAGTGGTGGTTTTGGAGGCTGATTTGCATTAGTGGGAGATGGGAAACTCAGAGAAATTATTACTACTAAAAGAATAGTAGTAAAGAAGAAAGCCAGAGAGGCTTTCTTCCCGACTTCGTTTCCGATATTCATTTCTAAACTTTTGTGATCTTAAGCATTCTTCTCAACCCCGAATATATAGGGTAGAGAATTACCTTCTCATCAAGTGGGTACAATTTCCCTTCCATCATAAGAAGAAAAATTTGAATGACTTGTGTATATTTCACTTGTTTTGTCTTGATGATTTGACTCTATCAGTCTTTAAGTTTTTACCATTTTACTGGCTGCTCTCTTGTAGCAAGCCATCACCACTAGCTAACATTTTCATTCGTACAATGCAGGTCCCTCTAATTAAAGTAAAGGGCCATTCTACATAGTACACACCCTTGTGACAGTAATGCTTTATATCCCGGGAGAAAATCCCGGGAATTCCACTGTGACTCACAGCCACGGGACCCACATCTGCCCGCTTCTAATCCCAATGCTGAACCTAGTTAGCAATTCGGGGTACGGGTAGTAGTTCGGGACGACATACGTACGTGAATTATACTGATTCGGGTAGTTTGGATTCGGTCAAAAATCCGTCAATGGTTCGTTGTTCGGGGAGTAGTTCGGATCGGATACGTACGTGTATAATTCGTTTTTAGAAATGTGAGTTCGGCACTGAAAATTCGGCTTACATACATAATAAACTAATAAGTATTATGACTTGAAGAGACTAATTTTTATATATGGATCTGATTTATAAGGTGGAAAAAAACATTTTAACATAATTAGATAACAAGAAGTAAGTAATTTTAATCATATAAATGTATTATATAAAAAGTTATAGGCTTTTAAACAAAAATCATCACGTAAAACAATGGGTATATGACTAGTATAAGACTATTATAAGAGAACTTTAATTGAATAATTGTATTAAATACAAAGTACATACAGTGTCATGCAAAAAAACGCAAATAGAACAGTGGTTAGAAGGTTAGTATGGGATCGTGAGGTAGGTAGGGTGTTCGAATTCGGCTGGAAGCTAGCATTATTCAAACTTTTTTATATGAAGCTATGGGAGCGTATTAAGTGTCCGAATTATTCCCGATTTATATAATCCGCGAACCAGGGTCAGTGTTTGAGTAGTTCGTATGATTCGAATTCGGGTACATTCGTGAATAATTCGCCGAATTACTAACTAGGATGCTGAGAGCCTTCTCCTCGTTCGTCCGATCCCACGGGATTTTCCCCGTTTTTTTTTTGTGTCAACGTAGCATCACTCCCCTTGTGAACCCATTCGCTTTCATAAGACTGGCCATTGCAATTTCTATAACTAGTAATCCACGACCACATGTAATAATCTGGATAAGTAGATAACTTTCTAGCTAACAACACCCTTGGACAAAATTAATATTTTCAATTATCAATTTTTGTTGTTTCGTTGACGATATTAGAGGGGCTGCTACTACTGCATGCGACAAGAAGACTTCGTATTTACAAGGCCATCATTGTTTACATACCCTTGTGAGAATATATACGATCGGGATCGCAACACATTTTTACCTAGTCGGAGTGGCTATCCAGATTCCATTCCTACCAGGGGTGGGACGATAAACAAAAATGAATCTACATATGTTCGTGTCTATCAACAGTTAGCAGTTAACCAATATGTTTTGGATGGTCATTTGCAAAAGACTAAATGATATGTCGATTGCGGCACAATTAAGATCTATTGAGGCTATAAACTCTGATGTAAAAGCCAGATCTTTCCACTGGGCCTCTGTAAAATGTCAACTGCAATACAACCAGTGGCGGAGTCAGAAATTAAGATCAAGGGGACTAAAAAATAAAATTATAAATATGTTGGACTGAGAGGACTAAATACCAAGTACAATGTGGGCTAAATGCAGAAAATAGTATGAGCCAAGCAGTTAACCAATAATGGAGGGGTTTCATATGATTATTAGGATTTAGGGGGGGCTAGAACGAAGGTTAGTCAACCCTTGGCTCCGCACCTGAATACAACTGAACTAACCTTTACCTTGAAGATGTAATTATTAACCGGAAAAGTCTTCTTGTTAATATCTTTAGAGACCTTGTATTTTTTGGGGTTTTCTTTGTGTTTCCATTTTTCTCTTAACTCTGATTAGAAAAGATCAACGAGCAACATGTACATGATCTGTGGTGTTGCGTCATGATGGGGCCGCTGCGGCGGTTTGGTGCTGCTGCCGACTAAATATATCAATAGTATAAAAAAACATTGCCTTTGTCTTATGATAAGGCAAAGGACGGATGAGATTGGTTGTTTGAATCAAAGGACGAATGAGATTAGCTGGTGGCTTATCATAGGCCAAAGAACGGATGAGATTAGCTTGAGATTAACTTGGTGCCTTTGGAAGGTTTAGATTATGCCTCAGCCCATCTATAACGAATACAGACCCGTGCTCACCTTTTTTTCTTCCTAATATGGTCAGGTCCACCAATCTAAATTAAATTCCTAATCCAACTTTATTATACCACGTGAAAGCCAAGTTCCATCTTTTTTTTCAAATTCAAATTCATTGTTGAAGCCAGCAGGTAAAACAGATTCCTAGATTTGCTCGAACTTTCCTAAGTAAATTCTTTCCTTATGTGAATTTGAATCCTAAGTTAAAACAACACTGAACGATATTTATATCAATCTCAATACATCAAAACTAGAGTCAGTAATACCAATTTCTGTGTCAACTCAACAGTTTAGCAATAGGAAAAAACAACAGTTTGTTCTTTGCCAGGAAAAACAACAGTTTGTTTTTCTGCCAAAACCAAAGCTGGACAATACCAAATTCTCTGTCAAACAATTTGTTTCCAGGGTAGAAGTTGAGTAATACGTCAAAACTAGAGTCAGTAATACCAATTTCAGTGTCAACTCAACAATTTAACGATAGGAAAAAACAACAGTTTGTTCTCTGCCAAAACCAAAGCTGGGCAATACCGAATTCTCTATCAAACAGTTTGTTTTCAGGGTAGAAGTTGAGTAATGGAACCTAATCGATCACCATACGTTGTTATAGGCCTCCCAACAACACTTCTTTCAACTAAATTTTTTTGTGGCGATGGTGCTGAAATTCATGGAATATCAATTATTAGTCGATTTATGATTGTATTTTCATGCGTAATGAGTTAATGTAAATCTATTAAAACTTATAATAACACAACTACTTTGATTTCTTGCAGGAAACAAATAAATTGAATCAACCACCAGAAAGGGATCCACCGATGGTACAATTCTAATTCATAACTACAATACTCTTATGTTAGCATGCACTTAATCCCATCAAGTAATTTTTCTTTTAAAAATTCAGGAAGCGCGATCTTTGGCTCAAAAAAAAAAACGTCGTCAAAGAGAACAAGATTTAAAGGAACGTGAATTAAAGAAACAACCTCCAAAAAGGGAGCCGTCCATGGTAAAATTCTAATTCAAAATTCTATACTATTGAAGAAATAACATGCAACCATTGAAGAAATAACATGCAGCTAGACCACTAAGCAATTTAATTTTTAAAATTTCATGCAGGCACGATCCTTGGCTCAGAAAAAATGTCAACAAAGAGAACATGAACTAAAAAAATATGCAGATTCAACAAACACATTGTGGAAGGGAACATAAACAACTTCAAGAAAATAAAATTCTCCTTCAACCAGGTGTTCAGAGACAACGTCAACAAGTAGATAGCAAAGCACAATGCTTAGTGCAAAAAACAAGTAACGAGATAGAAAAACAGGAAAAGCTATGTCAGCAAGGTCAAGAACAATTAACAAAAGAAGTTAAAGAGTTATGTGATGATGCTGCTGAACAAGGAAGCAGCCAAGAGGAACGCAATCAATTTGTGCTTCAAAGAACTCATGTAATATTAATTTGTTGATTATTTCATGCTGAATCAACAAATAATGTGAACCTATTTACACTTATAATAACACAATTACTATGATTTACAGGAAAGAAAGAAATTGTCACAACAAGAACATCGCATACAAGAATTGGATCAACCACCAAAAAAGGAGCCATCAACAGTACAATTATAATCCATAAGTCTAATATTATTATTATGTAAACAAAATGACATGCAAGTAATTTGTCTTTAAAAAAATTTCAGAAAGCGCGATCTTTGGCTCAAAAAAAAAACGTCGTCAAAGAGAACGAGATTTGAAGGAACATGAATTAAAGAAGCAACCTCCAAAAAGGGAGCCGTCCACGGTAAAATTCTAATTCAGAACTCTGTATTTTTGTTGAAGAAATAACACGCAGCTAGACCACTTTAATCAATAGTATAAAAAAACATCCTTTGGCTTATAATAAGCAATTTAATGTTTAAAATTTCATACATGCACGATCCTTAGCTAAAAAAAATGTCATAAAAGAGAACGAGAACGAGAACTAACTAATATGCAGATTCAACAAACACATTGTGAAAGGGAACAGCTAAAGGATAAACAAACGAAACAAGGAAATAACACTCTCCTCCGGCCAGGTGTTCAAATAAAATGCAAACAAGAAGATAACCAAGCAAGATGCTTAACGCAAAAAACACGTAGGGAAAGAGAAAAACAGGAAAAGCTCCGTCAAGAACAGGCAATGCAAGGTCAATAAAAATTACTAAAAAGAAAGGAGGATGGAATACAGTTTTAAGTAAGATGATAAATCTAATGACAGCTATTTTCTGTGAAGATTAATTCACGACTTTTGTGGATTTAAGAAAGGTCTTTTTAATTGCAGGATACTAGCCGCAGAAAAAAAAAACTGTTCACTCACCTATGATGGAGAAAGAGCCAACAAATCAAGAACTTGATGCTGCCTACGAGGATCAAGTATGTCCCTCTGCCAAAATACATATTTACCATTAGTTTGAAACTTTTATATTTTTTCATCATAAAGGTTTGGAAAATAATTTGCTTACTTTTCGCATATTGCAGATGAATACACCAGTTATGGGAAGTAATATGCAAACAGATTCACTTCGTACACCATCCACTGCAGATGAAAATGAGATGTAATGTACTAAAATCTAAAACTACCATTGTATATAAAATATATTCAACCGTTGTTTTAATGATGTGTGCCATATTTTATTTTTAACAGGTCCATTCCTGCTCCAGACATATCTTCTGATGAGTACACTGATTATGAATACTCTTCAGATGATAATGCTGACAATGAATACGAAAATGCACCCGGAGTTATTAGAAATGTACCTACTGTTAATTTTAACGATCTCGGAAGAAACTATCTTGGAAAGATGAACGTTCCCTGTCCATTTTGTGGTGCGATGCATTGGATTGACAAGAAAACATCTGATTCATCTTTTAAGAACCCCGAGTTTGGTAAATACTGTCACAAAGGAAAAGTTAATCTGCCCGCACTACGCACACCTCCTGGCCCATTAAGAGAATTATTTGAAGGTGAAAACGATAATTCAAAAACATTTCGGGAAAATATCAGAAGCTTAAATGCTTCTAACGCATTTACAAGTCTTGGATGCAAATACGATACTAGGATATCAAAGGGAGGAGGTCCTCTATGTTTTTCAATACATGGTGAATTACGACATAACAGTGGATCTTTGATAACTAAAAAAAGGAGAGGATGCTATTTACTTGCAACTATGGATATATGATCCATCTCATGCATTGGCTATACGGAAAATAAAAAAAATCCAAACCTAAGCAGAGAAGTTTTTAAAATTATTCAGAATATACTATCAAAGCACAATATTTTCATCACGAAGTATCGTTAGGCACACAATATCTTAAGAGATACTGAGGTGTCATCTCAGAAAGCTGTGCAGGTCTCCCTACATTTTAATGAGAACTCTGACAAGCGGCGATATAATCTGCCAACTGTGGAAGAAGTATCTGTCATCGTACCTGAAAAGCCCAACGACATAAAAGAACCTCGCGATATTCTTTTGCATCTGAAAGCAGGAAAAGGATTTACAAGAATTAATGAATGTCATCCTACATATCTACCTCTGCATTATGTTTTATTATTCCCTTACGGTGAGCTAGGTTGGAGAACGAACTAACACAATGGATGGAAAAGATTTTACCAAAAAAAGTATCTCAGATGCAGTTCTATGGATATTATCTTTTTCAGCGGCGCTCAGAATATTCAACAATTCTGAGAGGAGGAAAACTGTTCTAAGAATTCTTAGTAGATGCGTGGGCTTCGACTGAACAAAGTCGGTTAAATTTTATGAGATTTAACCAGAGAAAGGTACGGGAAGATCAATATACTTCAATAATAAAAATGAAAGATGCTGGATTAATGCCTGATGAAGGAGGCACACCATGCATTTTACCATCATCATATATTGGAAGCCCAAGAAATATGTATGAGATCTACCAAGATTCGATGGCAATTACACGCTTTAACCGAGAACCGAAGCCTCGGCTACTTAGGTATGCGTACCCGTTTGCATACTTGAGTGGGTTATGTTTTAAAATCGGTTTGTTCATGAACTAATACATTTATATATTAAGGAATGCAATCTTTTGCAAACCGTGGCTATAATGTTCATGAATTGATTCGAGTGAATCAAAATCGATTTTGCTTCAATTGTGTCTTGTATACTTCTATGAAGAATATAAACAATTAAACAACACTAGAACTAGTTTCATTTGAGTCATTTGAACTAGTTATGGTTAAGAAGAATATGGTTGATATGAAAGTGTTTATATGGCTAACTTCGGTTAACTATTGTTTAGCCAACAAGGTGTACACGTTTAGGTATGGTTACCCATATCTAAATGAAGTCACTTTTCATTTGTGTGTAACAAGCTAAGTTTGATCTAACGGTTGAAAGATATTAGCTTGAGTCTAATCAGGTTTTCATCTAACGGTGAATATTGAATGCTTTGTTACCAAGGTAACTTAGATTGCAAACCCTGATTTGAAGACTATATAAGGGAGAACTCTAGCGACTGGGAAACCTTATCCCCACACCTCTTGTGCGATACTAGTTGCGACTTAGGTTTTCACGAAATCCTGTAGGTTAACGACATGAAGACTTCATTGGGATTGTGAATCCAAACCCAACTATTTCTTTGTAGTTGCGTGTTCTGATCTTGCTGTTTTCTATCGTATTTAGTACTATCTTCTCTAAGATTTGCTGAAGATTTATTCTCCGATAGGCAAGATAAAAAGTAGTCACAAACATCTTCGTCTCATCGTTTGTGATTCCACAATATCTTGTTTCGTTTCCATACGATTAAGAATATTGTGAGGTGATTGATATTTCTAGGCTGTTCTTCGGGAATATAAGTTCGGTATATCAATTGGTTCATGTTCACCTTGATTTATCAAAAGACGGAACAAAAACTCACAGGTTTATCTGTGGAAGACAGAATTATCTATTCAATAGACTTTTCTATGTGAGACAGATTGGTTTATCAAGTCTTCGACTTTTGGTCGTAGCAACTCTAAGTTGTGGGGGAGATCAGATAAGGGAATCAAGTGCATAGAGTCCTGCTGGGATTCAGAGGCGTAAGGAACGCGACTGTACCTTAATCAGTGGAGATTGGTTAGGGCTCAACTACATTCCAGTCCGAAGTTAACTTGGAGTAGGCTAGTGTTTGTAGCGGCTTAATACAATGTGGTGTTCAAATCTGGACTAGGTCCCGGGGGTTTTCTGCATTTGCGGTTTCCTCGTTAACAAAATTTCTGGTGTCTGTGTTATTTCTTTTCCGCATTATATTTTTATATAATTGAAATATCACAGGTTGTGCGTAGTTCAGCCAATTAGATAATCAAACCTTTGGTTGTTGATATAAATTGATTGACACTTGAACATTGGTCTTTGGTACCATTCAAGTTGTTTCTCATAATAATCAGGCTCGCGGATTTCTATCTGTTTGATTTGCTGATTACATTGAAAAATAGAGATATAACTCTTGGATATACTTTTCTTAAGATTGAGTCTGACTGTCTAGTTGATTCTCTTGAAAGTATATTGGAGTTAGTCCATACAGATTGCTAAGCGAAATACTGGGTGTGGTTGTTAGACCCCCGCTTTTTCAATTACGTTGACAATCAAATTGATTAGAAGAGCAGGGAAGACAAATCAGAATAGATGAATATTGTATATCTACTTGAATGGCATTCAAAGAAAATTACTAAAAGCCTACATACCTGCAACTTTCAAATCTTGAAACTCATCAACTCTCATTCCTTAAATAGTTCGTAGAGAAGCAGTAAAATGGGTACCGATAATACAATTTACATATATCGGAAAGCACTCCTCCACAAAGTATAAATATGGAAATAATTGGAACTGCTGGATTGAAATATCTATATATTTGCATCTTCTTCCCCAAAATTGATAAACCCAAATTTCAATTCCTCTGTTACAATTAGAAAAAATCAAACCGATAACCTAACCGAATTACGTGTTGCTACGTCCCTAAATTGCATGTTGTAAATAAAATCCCAAATTCGGATAAACCCTAAAATAAAATTTATACAAACCCAAAAATCCATGTTACAATTAAGCGAAAACTAAACAAACAGCTGCGAAATACATTGAACCATGGAAGTGGATTTGATGCACTAACCCGTATTGACGATTTATAATCTCGATAAGCTTCTTTGTCAGTGGAGAACAATCCCAACTTTGTCTTCTTCTTTCCTAAGTGGTGCAAAACATCTTCAAAAATCCATGGATCAAACAGATTTCACTCGATCTCTCGAAAAAAAAATCCAGAAACAATTTCACGACTTCTTTTCTGTAATTTCCACTTTATAAGGTTTTGATCTCACTTTCTCTCGATTTTACGAGAATGAAGAAAAACAGACCCTTTTTGATTCCACGTGAACGATGTAATACGTGTTATAGATCATAATGCAACGGACCTTACGGGTGTACAAAATTTGATTTTCCGATCAACACAGGGGATCGACTACCAAGCAGTTTTTTTTGGACGTCTGGGTCAGGTTTCTTAATTTATCAATTATGGAAAACGCGGTACAGTTTTCCAACAAAAAATTATCATAAGGCACAAATGATTTAATATAAAAATGAAAATTAAAACCGGTAGTTCGACCTGGACTAAAACATTTCAATAAATATTAGTTAAATATCATGTTTACATCGGGAGAATATTTTGTTGCTAGGAACTACTCAACCAAGCATATTTTTTTAACGTGAAAATACAAACTATAAAGACAATAACAAAACCAAAGAGGTTGATCCCCGGCCATACCTAATTTTTCTCTTAATTTTTGTTTGAGTTTTCTTTGTATTTCCTTTTTTCTCTTAATTCTTGTTAATATCTTTAGAGACCTCGTGTTTTTTGGATTTTCTTTGTGTTTCCCTTTGTATTGTTTTGCAATTAGTTTTTTTTTCTTAATATAATCTCTATTTAACAAAATATAAATAATAATAATTTTTTTTGGATGAACTCAAAATTGTGTTTCTAAAATAGCTTTTGTGCCACATTCCATAAGATTGCTTAGCTATCATTTGTTTTTGGTATTTCCCAGAAACGATGTATAACTTAGCTCATAGTTGGCATTATAACCATTTCACTAGTTCTGGTGAAGAGTTTTAGTTACTTATTTCAACCGTTGTAGCTTGGTTGTTGCGGAAAGAACATAATACACGAACTTTCCAGGAGAAAGGATATGTTTAAGATATACATTGACTTAGGTACAGAAGCTAAGTGCTATATATATCCCGGTTTTATACCCCAAAAATCTTACCCCCTATGTGTCAACTTCTTATTTGCTCACTTTTAAAACGGACCCCCTATTTTTCTCTGGTGGGGTAGGGTGAGGATGAAATCTACGGTGGATGTTGATGACACACAAGGGAGTAAGATGTTGGAGTATAAATCCGGGGTATACCTAGCAGCTTCGTTCTTTTGATTATAGAGTCAGAGAATTTTTTCAATTTACCCTCACTTTAATAATCTGTGTACCAAAATGCCACTGATATTTTGAAATCAACTAATATGCCATAAGTTTGATCATCTTCGTTCTGTTTTTTAATAAAAAAAGGTTAACGACAGTTAAATGACAACCATCACTTTCTTTCACTTAATTAAAGACATCTATATAATTGACCCGCTCAGCCGATCTCGATTTGAACCGAGTTTGGACATCATTGAGTCTAACCCAAGTTGAACATTCTTCCCCAAATTGAACAAACTCCACAAATTTTACATTCAGAAACCCTAAATGATCAATTCAATTTTAAACGAACATGCATAAGATGAATTAACATGAACTCATTATTTCAGATTGGAAGAATTTCAGACCGAACAATTACTATAACAATTACTCTCGTTATCCACACAACTTGCTCCGGAAGCAGGAGTAGCAATAATATTTTTCACCATTTTACTCAAATTGTTCAATTTATTACTCTTCAATTGATTTTCCCAGAAGACGTCGAAGAAGAACATCCATCAACAACAAGTCTAGATAGATTACTAGTGTTAGAGCGAATGCTCGATTAAACCCGCATGCGTTGATATGTCAAGTTTGTTGTCAAATTTAGATGCCAAAACTATTTCTATATTTATAGCCTACTAAAGTATGTTACGGTCTAGATTAGAATATGTATTACAATCTCAGGAGATTTCAAGTTACTCTCGAAAATTGAAGATCATACGAAGATATCATTTTAAAGAACTTCTTCAAAGGTTGGTAACAACACTGGCATTCTTTTCAGATTTTTTCCCCTTTCATCTATCTATCTTTCGTAGTAAAGTCAAATGGCTTTAAAATACATCAATTACAGAGAAGATTATTGTGAAATTTGGTAATCTAAGCTATGCTTGATTTGATTCGATCTCAAGGAACACAAGGGGAAAATTCCAATGAGATATGGAAGCTTGAGTTAACTAACTTAAGTCATGTAGTTTTTACTGATACACTGTGGATACCATATACCATATGTTCTCCTAAGCTCAAAGGTTAGTATTTTTATAAGGCATCACGCCCAAGTCCAAGTCTAGGAATACTCTGGAATGTATGTAACTTAGCTAATTTACCTCTTAAAGAGCACTGGATCATTGAGGAGGTGCTCCCTCAAGACTATACATATGTAACTTTTGGCCACAAAGCTATGGGTCCCATTCTTGACTTTCTCGATCAAAACTTGAAAATTCTATCAATGAAGTGCAATTTCTCCCTATTGTATCTATCTACTTATGTATTATCTTATTAGTGAGCTCATCTCTTCCTGGGTGTAGTGGTTAACTTTTAAGCAACTAAATACAATTTTGTTCTCACTAAGATTCACAAACTCGTATGTAAGTTAATGAATCTGTTAGAGCACTGCTCGGTCAAACTTGCAAGCGTCACTATCTCAAGCTTGTTTGTCTAGTTTAGTTGTCAAAACTATAAGTCTTGATTTCTAGTCTACTTATAGCTATGTCTCGAACTAGGATAAAATGTGTAGTTGAGCTTTAGAATTCACGGTGTTCATCGATTGAAAACGAAGAACTACTAAGGGGATTTTGTGGAACATCATCAACAAAAGGTATGTGGAGACTTGAACTCATCAATCACACATAAGTCTATTTCTTTCTATCTCCTATTGAGACTAAGTCGTATAGCTATATAGACTTTATATAAACATTTGATGTTTCGAGCTGAGTTTAACTCGCTTACATATTTATCGAAATATGTGTTGGTAAGATTTCGTTTTAACCAAGTTCATTTTTGATTTTTGATGAAAGTCAAAAGATGATCATGTGAAAATCGCCTGGTAACATCTTATATGATTTATGTGAGACAATCATTTGAGGTAGACTCTGAATGTTTCATATTGATCATTTGATCACTTGAAAATTGCTTTGAAGCTAATAGTTTGTGTGAAACAGCTATTCTCGTCTTCTAAGAATGTTTCAATGATTGAAATGGGAGTTTAGAACAATTAACCATTGTTTGGATACATCACAGTATGCGTACTTGTATGCTAACTGTTGCAAGAGTATTCCAAGTCCGAAAACTTAGTATGCATACCCGTATGCGTACTGGTTTAATAGTTGAAGTCCGGGAACATAGTACGCTGATTTCAACTGAAAAAATATAGAATCCACCAAGAACGAAAACCCTCTCTTTCTTTTTCTCCTCTCTGAAAAAAGATAGAACGAAAACCCTAGCCGCCTGATCACCCTTCTGCTCTGATCGGCTCTCTAAGAGTCGATCTGAGCAGATCAACCTCTATTCCAAGTTTAAATCTCTTTTAATCTCCAGTCCAGTGTATCTCTTAACTAAGTTTAGTTTTAATTTTTTCTTTCATGCCTCTCTTCTCAGTGATTTAGGGTTGTTTTTGGTTTGGAAATCTCATGTTTGTGTAGGGGTGTTGTGTAAACAAATGAAGAACATAAATCAAGGGAAACCACCTATCTCAGCTCTTTTTTTCCAAACATATATTAGAAACAGCATCTTCTCCGGCATCAGCTTCATCTCCGGCATCAGCTTCATCTCCGGCATCTGCGAGATTTTTTACTACCATCAATAGCTTTGGATGTCTTTTTAATCCTTTTGTAGGGTCTTATTTTGTTCTAGTTTATCTTAGAACTTTGTTTCTCTCATCTGAAAGTACTAGTTTTATGTTTTGTGTGATTGCTTTTCTGTTTTCCTATTTGAGTCTTGTAATCTCCTATGTAATTGGGTTTTTAAGATTGGGTTATGCTTTGATTGTCATTTGCTTCAAGCATGGTGGTGATTTTCTCCGGCAGTTTTAGAAGCTCCGACGTCTTTTCCGGCATGTTCAAGGTGTCCTGTGGAGAAAATTATCCAATCAGCCATTGTTAAGCATTCATGAGATCCTTCTCTTACAGTGGGTTGTTGTTCGTGGTCTGTTACAGTGGGAAGAAAAGATCAAAGGTATGGTTTGTGTCAATTGGCAGAGAAACAAATACAGCTTATCATCTTCAGACCTTTTCTTTGGGCTATACATAGTTTCGGCATCAACTTTTGCACTGGCTTCAATTACTCCAAACTGTTTCAGATATACTACTATCTTTTCTTTTTGCGGGGTTGATATGAGTCCTTTGTATCTTGTTTTAGATTTAATGTGTATGGTTAATATGTTAGTCCATGTTGGTTTAGTTTTAGATTTATTTGTTTTATGTTTAGTAATAAAAACAAAATCTGCAGCAACTCGATCAAGATCGCCATCCAGTTCATCTATTACTTCAACTGTTACAACATCTTCAAAGCCGAGTCAGCCCGATTCGTTCCCATACAGATACTTCAAGACCGATTCAGATTACTACAGCTACTTGAGACACTTTGGTTACCTTTTGAGACACTATGGTTACTTTGCTACTGTTACTATTAGATGGGTCTTGGCTACCTTGATTGCATTAGGCAATCTAAACTTAAAAAATTCCAGTTCATGTTATTTACATGTTCTGAGGAACATTGGGTTGGATTTGATCCAGTCGTCGCCTTGTGTGTCGACACATACTGGTTTTGTTTTCAAAATCAGGTTGGCCCTAAATGTTTGGTCCTCTCCTTTGCGAGAGAGAATAAGGTTTTCTGAAACTGGTATTAGTTCTGAAGGGATACGTTTGATAGGCAAGAATTGGGGGAGATACTACAACTTGTATGACTGTTTTAAGATCTTGAAAAAAATTCTGTAAGGTTTCCGATTTCCAAAATCGGCTCTATCAGTATATCTATTGAGGTTCGCCTCTTTTTCGAAAAAACAAACAAACTATTTTCTCTGTAGTTGCGTGTTATGATCTTACTTGTTCTATCGTATTGAGTACTATCTTCTCTAAGATTTGCTCGGGATTTATTTCCGATAAGTAAGATATAAAAAGTAATCACAAACCTCTTCGTCTCATCCTTTGTGATTCCACAATAACTTGTTCTACTACCATATAGTTAAGTTATTGCGAGGTGATTGATAAATCTAGGCCGTTCGTTGGGAATATAAGTCCGGTATATCAATTGGTTCATCTGCACCTTGATTTATCAAAAAACGGAACAAAACCTTATAGGTATTTCTGTGGGAGACAGATTTATCTATCTGAATCGACTTTTCTGTGGGAGACATATTTGTTTATTAAGTCTTCGACTTTGGGTCGTAGCAACTCTTAGTTGTGGGTGAGATCAGCTAAGGGTAGGGATGTCAATGGATGTACGAAATCCGTTATTCGGTTCCGAATATCCGGAATCCGTTAGGGTTACCATACGACATATCGGTAAACGGATATCCGTATCCGATAACATATCGAATATTTTTATCTTAACGTAACGGTACCGATTAAGGGTGTTTCCGTTAGCCTTATATCCGATATCCGATAACATATATACCCATTCCTCCGTATAGCCTTTTCCCCACCCGTATTTTCATTCACATCGAGAGAAACTAAGAAAACAGTCAAACACCTTACCTATCCAGTACTCGTTCATGTCTTCTTCAGTTCTTTTCCTCATCTCTTCTGAATCTTATTCTTCTGCTCATTAGTTCGTCCGAGACTCTTAGTTACCAACATCATCTCCTCATCTCTTTTCTAAGGTTTTTTTAAAATTATATTTTGAGTTCAGTTTTGATTTTGAAATTTAATTTAGGGTTTCAGAATTGATTTGTAAAATTATAATTTGATGGAGAGTTTAGTTTGAGGTGGAGAAGAAATTAGGGATGGGTTTGTATCCTATTTGATTTTACAACAAGAAATTGAGCCAAGAAAAGATAATAAATTGGATGGATGAGTTTGTGTTGGAATCAAATCTGGATCAATTTTACAGAGAGGATGGGAGGATGGTTCTTCTGTTGTGGTTGATCAGTAGCAAGGATGATTCAAATGAGTCTGGTGATGTGAGATGAATGGTTACATGGTATTGTTGGTGTTGCAGTTCTGTGAAATGATAATGTTGATGAATTGAGATAGCACTATGGGTCCAGGGAAGATGGTGGTGCAAATGTTAGGTTTTTTAACGGAAATTATCGGAATATTATTCGATATCCGATAATTTTAACGTAACGGAATCGAAATTGATTTTTAAATTTCCGTCGGAAAATATCGGATATCCGATAATTTTTAATGTAACGGAAGCGGCTGAGCCAATATCCGTTACGTTAAGGGCCATTGACAGCCCTAGCTAAGGGAATCAAGTGCGTAGAATCCGGCGTGGTTCTGGAGGCGTAAGGAACACGATTGTACCTTAATCAGTGTGAGATTGGTTAGGGCTCAACTACATTCCAATCCGAAGTTAACTTGTAGTAGGCTAGTGTCTGTAGCGGCTTAATACAGTATGGTGTTCAAAGATGGACTAGGTCCCGGGGGTTTTCTGCATTTGCGGTTTCCTCGTTAACAAAATCTATGGTGTCTGTGTTATTTCCTTTCCGCGTTATATTTGTTTATATAATTGAAATATCATAGGTTGTGCGTAAGTTCAATCAATTAGTGAATCCGACCTCTTGGTTGTGGATTGAATTGATTGACACTTGGATATTGGTTTTTGATACCGTCCAAGTTGTTTCTTATATTAATCACGCTCACGTATTCCTATCTGTTTGATTTACTGATTATATTAAGAAACAGAGATATAACTCTTGGATATAACTTCCTTGATTGAGTCTGACTGTCTAGTTGATTCTCTTGGAATTATATTGGAGTTAGTCCATACAGATTTCCTAAACGAAATATTGGGTGTGGTTGTTATACCCCCGCTTTTTCAATTGGTATCAGAGCAGGCAAACACGTTTAAGACCTTATAAGTCTGTGTTTGTAGCAATCTGACTCTATGGATAGAAGCGCTATCTCTGATAAACGCATCACCAGAAACAAAAGTTATGTTTCTATGAAATCTATTAAAGATAAAGATTTGTCAATCTCGAATATAGATGAACATTGTGCTCCAACGAAACAAACTAACATTGAAAAGTGTTACCCTTATTACCTTACCGACGAGTCTGACTCTGAAGGAGAAAGGGAAGCAGCCAAAGAGAGTGTATCGATTCTAAAACTTGTTAGAATCCAGGATGATGAAATCAATCGGTTGAAACACAAAGTCAATGTACTTATTGGTATGATAAATGATCGTGATTCTCAATTAAAGGTTATTCGCGAGGAAAACTTCTTAGTCTATTCCTCACGAACCTTACTCGAGGCGAAACTCAAAAAGGATGCCTTGGAAATTGAACGTCTTTTGAGTAAATTCTCTATTCAAGGATTTTCTGAAGAGTCCACCATACCAATCGCTTCTGACTCAATTATGAATTCAGTTCCAGAAGTTAAATCGCAATCCCTTCCTATTTGTATAGATGTGCTTGCTTCTTCCTCTTATCAAGGAATCACCACATCTCATAGAAGGAAGAAATCTCCTGACGATGGTATTAAGTTTGTTCGCTCTAATCACTCATATGATCAGAAAGTGTGTCTCTTTTGTGACTCAAAAGGACATGTTGAACGAAAGATAAAATCTAGGTTGAATGACAACTCAATTGTTCGACTTCAACATACCTTAGATTTAATTCTCAAAGGTGTAACTGACATTCGTGTGTCTAAACCAATCAGTTTTAGTACTTTCCCTGTGAATCCTATCAGGAAAGTCAGTTCGATTTGTTCCTCGAATGTTCATGCTTGTAACAGTAATCTTAACACAAATCGTCCAAGAAGACTTCAAAAAGGTTCTTCTTCTATTAAAAAGAGAGATGCAATTGTTCTTGATGTGAATAAGGTACCATAAGAAGGAAGCAAAAATGGAGGTGTGAAGGACAACCTAAATTTGATAATTGAAGGATACAAAGAGCTCATCAACAGGCTGTCAAATTCCTCTGGTCAAAACCCTTCAGGTAAGAATTCATATTATGCTTCTTATTTTGATGATAATAAGTTTTATGATAAATTTTCGCATCAAAAATATTTTCCTCCAAAAATTAGGAAAAAGAGGATTAACTGTGAACAACATTCATTTGATGAGCGCAAAGCTCATACTTGTGCTAATTAATCACAAGGTTGAAATCTCACTCACAAAAATCCTGGTTTAGTGAATTTTATCATGGAACCTTTCCCCTCTTCGGCCTTCAAAGTTCTCATTCGAATATTTCCTACTACCACCAGGATCGGCACCGACGGGGGCTCCGCCCGGCCTCACGGCCTAGGTTTTGCAGCCACCGTCGCGCCCTACTACTCATCGGGGCCTAACAATTGCCCCGACGGCCGGGTGTGGATCGGGCGCTTCAGCGCCATCCATTTTCGGGGCTAGGTTATTCGGCAGGTAAGTTGTTACACACTCCTTAGCGGATTTCGACTTCCATGACCACCGTCTTGCTGTCTTAATCGACCAACACCCTTTGTGGAAAAAAATGTTCTCTGATTAGTCAAGCTATTTTCATATCATCTTAGCCGGATTATCGCTTGTTGACATTTTTGCTTAAGTATTGTTGTTTGTTTTTTTGTCTTTGTTTATGCTACAAATTTTTATCTTGTGAGAATATAAATTTTATTGAGCAAAGATTTGTGAAAATATTTGTTAGAGCATAGTTCGGTTGAACCCACCAAGCGTTGGTATGTCAAGTTTGGTTGTCATATTTTAGTGAATCAAAACTCAT
The DNA here is from genome assembly GCA_023531105.1 of Papaver atlanticum. Classification (NCBI taxonomy): domain Eukaryota; kingdom Viridiplantae; phylum Streptophyta; class Magnoliopsida; order Ranunculales; family Papaveraceae; genus Papaver; species Papaver atlanticum. Next base: position 699,682 of record JAJJMB010007966.1, on the reverse strand, counting down.
CCAAGAGTCGCTTGATTATGTAACTAGAGACAACTTCGTATAGGTGAGACTATAAAGTCTAGGATTATGAGACATATAAGTATTACTCGAATACCTGAAGAATGTGAAGAACTAACAAGCTACAAGGTCGACATCATCCTTCCTATTGAGGTTAGTAATATTTGACTTGAACTGTTTCATTCCTAACATATCTTTCAAGTCGTGATATATTGAAAACATAACTGCGAAGCTGTGAATGATTATACTCTAGTAGTGAGACATGATCACATGATCATTGTGTTAAGGAATTATAATACGAAGTATAACGCTTATCTTTTGAACTTTGTATATATGACATCGACATAATTGTATGAATGCTATTGTGATTATATGTATGGGTAAAGGTGAAGATTTCATTTTAGGAAAAAATGTTTACATTTGTTTAAAGGAAGTACATTCATGAACTTGTTTTATGAATCGAAAGGGAAATCGCTAGGCTTATTGGTATTGTTATTCATTGCATATCTTTGGATTACCAATATATGTGAGTTAGTAGAACTGATCATAACTTGTTATGTATCCTTGTATAGCTAATCATAGTGCCTGACTTATGATTTGGTATGACTTTATTAGTGTAACCGATCCTAAATAATCACCTGAGATGGTATATGATCGATATTTTTAATTGGTGTGACCGATCACAAAAGAGTTGTGTAATCGATCCTTGTAATTGGTGTAACCAGTCCTAGTAATTGGTGTAACCGATCCTAGTAATTGGTGTAACCGATCCTAGTGACTTGTGTAACCGATCACAAGTAATACCATGAGTATATGGTAACCGGTCCTGGTAATTGACATGACCGATCTTGGTAACTGATGTAACTGGTCCTGGTAACTTGTGTGTTTGATCACAAGCTAACCATATTGAGGTAGAATCGATCCTTGTGTTTGGTAGAACCGTGAACCTATGATTGTGATTTGATATTTGATCAATCACATAGTTATCTTGGAATACCGATGAACCAATTCTAAACTTGTTTGGAAGTGTGGTATAATCGATTCCAAGATTGTAAATATGAAAGAGGATTTACAAAGAAAAGATGTCAACATACTTTGAACATGAACAATAACTCTTATCTTTTATTGTTTAAAGATATTCCTTAATAACTCAAGGAGATCCCGGTCCGAAATAAATTAAGAATCTTTTAATTAAGGTTGTTAGTTTTATATGCTTTAATTACCAGCAATTAAATGCATATCTCTAGAAAATAAAAATTGGTAATGTGCATTTACTAATTGGAGATTTTCTATTGAGAGATTTCGGAAAATATTGGACAAAGCATTTCCAGGAATTATGAAAACCGATTTGGGCATTTATTGCATCTTGAGAATATTCGGTTTTTGAAATTCCTTGGTGTCCAAACATCCTTGGTCTATAAATACCTAAGTTTGCATTTCTAGCAAACTATCCTTAGAGCTAGACAAACTTCATCTTTTTGTTGTTTCTGGTGGAGCCGTCTATTCGGAGAGGAAAGTACCCTAATTAGGCGAAATCTATTACGACCACTCGTTTAAAGACTTCTGTGGGATCAAGAAGCTCTACGAGAACCGTTGGTGGGAAACAAGATAATTACAGTTTATTTTAGTTTTCGATTGATTCGATTGACTAACGATTATTGCTTGAGAATCTTCTCTTCTGATATAAGATTCACCCAAACTAGATCGAAGTGTCGACGGGATCTTTAGAACTGTTTGTAGATCTAAATACGTCTTGTGATAATCCATTGTTAACATACTCCGTTTTGTGTGTGATTGATCACAAGAGATTCAAGTGGTGTTGTGCAGGTGTTTATTGAAGATTAAAGAAGATTTGAAGACAAAGAAGATTTATTATTTGGTTTATATATCTTTGGGTGTGCACAAACCTTGATCGGATGGGATCCAACTAGAATCGGATTTATTCGATTGATTAGTTGTGTAAGATCGGCATCACCTTATAGTTTCTTGTTAGAATCTATATTGATTGATTGCAAATCTAAACTATGCTACTTCGGTAGTTGTTGGATAGATTGATCTAACCAGACAAAGGAATTTATTAGATTAAACGGAAGAGCCTTTGTGTATGACTTGAGATATCTTCATCTGAAAGAATCAAGAGAGTTGTTACCAAACAGATTTGTTGTTCCTTTACTGTTTGGAATACGATCCAAAGGAATTGTTCTAGTGTGTGCACTTATTGAATGTCAGAAGCACAGGGATACTGAGGAAACTAAGTGAACTAGGTTTAGTTGCTTGGTCTCAACTATACGAAGTTGGTTTAGATTTTTTATAGCAGCTTAATTATGAGAGTATTCAATTCTGGACTAGGTCCTGGGGTTTTTCTGCATTTGCGGTTTCCGCATTAACAAAATCTTGTTGTGTCTTTTACTTTTCTATTTCCGCAATTATAATTGTTTATTATAATTAAAAGTAAATTACATAAACGTTAACTCCGAATTACTTGATAGTGATCCTATAGAGTTTGGTTAAGTCCGAACCTATTATCAAGTAATCACACTTTGATTGTTGTATTGTCTCGATCTCGTATCCATAGACAATCACACAGAGTGTGAATACCGATTTGTCGTATTGTCTCGACTTTGTCCATAGACAATCACTTTCGGTAAGAGGACTTATAGGTGGATAATTTAAAGATTGTGGTGTATTTAGGTACCCTCGTTTTTTCAATATTCACTTAACAAAAATTTGTTTTACAAACAGTTTTCTTGGTTTGTAATTTCAATTGGCTTAGTGCTTTATCTATAATGGGTCAAGGCTGTGTTCGTACGGTTACCCGTGTTACTTTTCACGAACCAACTATAGAAACCCTAAAAGAACCATTGAGTTGAGATTATCTTACTCTAGGTTATCTCATATCAAGAATGTCTTCTCCTCCTTTCTCATGGGATTTGCCAGAAGATTTTATTGATAAAGCAATATATTTCGGTTTCGATGGGAAGAAAAGAACCATTATAGATGCTGACAAACTCAATCCTGATGTATCATGCTATTATGCATATACTCATCAAGATGCTGAAAAGGTTGAGATGGTCTCTGCTGAAGTGGTTCATGATTTTATGAAATACTTTGAGAACGCAAAGCTGCAGCTTGTTGATACTATGAAAGATCTTAATGTGTTACAAACTGAGTTGAAAAAGGTTAACTCTGACCTTGTTCTCACGAAGACACAAGTTAAGGATCTTCTCAATGAAGATATCTTCTCTGAAGAAGTAGCAGATGCGGTCAATCTCAAGTTCAATATTCTTAATACCCGTGGATGTTCTAAAGGTGTTCTTTAATCTTCACTTATGGTCTTTTTGGTTGGTATTAGGATTTATTTATTTTTTCTAGGAAACTTCTTATGAGAATTTATTCTTGTGTTTTAAGAAGGATAACTAGGGTTTGGAATATCAATTATTGTGATTACACATAGTTATTTCCAACATTTTCATCTTGCAATGTTTTAGATTTATTTATTTAAATTCCAAGTTTTTGGAAGATGATTTTTGCAGTATTAATCTTTATTGGTTTTATATATTGCAAAACTTGGTATGGGATATGAATGTTTACGTCCGTGTACTATGATTGTCCCATATATGCTCAAAAGTTAAGTCTATATATGTCTTTATGCAAATATTGATGAAAGATAGAATGAACTTTTGAATATTCCGCAGTATTGATCTTTCTATGATCCACTTCTATATGAAAGTACTATTCGGCTCCGTAAGTTTTCTTATGTTAAGCATTTCCGATTAAATTAATCATTAAGGTTCCTTTGTGGTTAATTTTATTCAGTTTTATGGATACAAATTCATGTTTCATGTGATTTGTTAAATCCAAAAGAAATCCTTCTTTTATTGTAAAAGTAAGGTCGCTCTTGTTGTTCTTTCGGGAATGACATTTTATGGGGGAGAGTTCTTAATTGAACTTGTGCTTAATTGCCAAATCTTTGTGGGGAGTACGGCTGTGGAATATTGTAGGAGTTATCTTGTATCTTTATAAACTCCTTGATGAATACACTAAGTTTCGACTATATGAAATCATCGAAACAAAGTTGATATGTTCTCTTTTAGTCATGAAGTATCTTTTTTAGAATTTCATTATGATCCCACTAGTTTTCGTACCTTTGCCAATTTATATTGACAAAAAGGGGGAGAATTATTTTGTAGTTCACGCTACATATACATATGGTTTACGGATCATTATGTAAGGGGGAGTGGTTTTCATTGTGAGATGAAGTATTAACTAAGGGGGAGTGATATATATCACCATAGTATTGTTGTCAAAGTTGTGATACAATTGAACTTTGATGATGTGTAATGATACTATGACACTGTATAACAATGATTTAGACCAACTGTTTTCTCATTGTTATGGCTACGGATCTTCAAAAACTATGATGCTGAGTTGAACACATTCAGAATCACTGGAGTACTTGGAAGTGAAGAAGATTTCGAGTAATGTTGAAGAACTAAGGAAATCAAGAATTTGGATGAGAAGCTACAAAGCTTATTTATTTTGTAATCCATATGTATTGATAGTTTTGTCACTAAAATTGACAAAGGGGGAGATTTTTAGAGCACTGCTCGGTCAAACTCGCAAGCGTTGCTATATCAAACTTGTTTGTCAAGTTTACTTGTCAAAACTATAAGTCTTGATTTCTAGTCTACTTATAGCTATGTCTCGGACTAGGATAAAATGTGTAGTTGAGATTTAGACTTCACGGCGTTCATCGATTGAAGACGAAGAACTACTAAGGGGATCTTGCGGAACTTCATCAACAAAAGGTATGTGGAGACTTGAACTCATCTATCACACATAAGTCTATTTCTTTATATGTCCTATTGAGACTAAGTCGTATAGCTATATAGACTTTATATACACATTTGATGTTTCGAGCTGAGTATAACTCGCTTACATATTTCTCGAAATATGTGTTGGTAAGCTTTTGCTTTAACCAAGTTCATCTTTGATTCTTGACGAAAGTGAAAAGATGATCATGTGAAAATCGCCTGGTAACATCTTATATGATTTGTGTGAGACAGTCATTTGATGTAGACTCGGAATGTTTCGTATTGATAACTTGAAAATTGCTTTGAAGCTAATAGTTTGTGTGAGACAGCTATTCTCGTCTTCTAAGAATGTTTCAATGATTGAAATGGGAGTTTACAACAATTAACCATTGTTTGGATATAGCACAGTATGCATACTTGTAAGCTAACTGTTGCAAGAGTATTCCAAGTCCGGGAACTTAGTATGCATACCCGTATGCGTACTGGTTTAACAGTTGAAGTATGGGAACATAGTATGCGTACAAGTTTGCATACTAATTTAAACAGAATTCGGCCGTGAACGACAGTATGCATACCCGTTTGCATACTGGCGGACAGACCAAGTCCGGAACTCTAAGTATGCGTACCCGCTTACATACTTGAGTGGTTAAGTTCTAAAATCGGTTAATCATGAAAAAATACATTTATATAATAAGGAATGCAATCTTTTCAAACCGTGGCTAAAATGTTCATGAATTGATTCGAGTGAATCAAATCCGATTTTGCTTCAATTATGTCTTGTATACTTCTATGAGAATATAAACAATTGAACAACTCTATGAGTAACAAAACTAGATTCATTTGAGTCATTTGGTCTATATTTGTTAAGATAAACAAGGTTGATATGAAAGTGGTCATATGGGTAACTTCGGTTAACTATTGTTGAGCCAACTCAATAAACACATTTAGGTACGGTTACCCATATCTAAATGAAGGTATATTTCATTTGTGTGTAACAAGCTAAGGCCATCTAACGGTGGAGAGATATTGCTTTGGTTTAAAGAAAACTTAGCTTGAATCTTAAATCAGGTTTTCATCTAACGGTGAATATTGATTGCTTTGTTTCTAAGCTATTAAAACCTGATTTGAAGACTATATAAGGGAGAAATCTAGCAACTAGAAAACCTAATCCCCACACCTCATGTGTGATACTAGTTGCATCTAGAGTCGATTCTACTTTAACCTAGGTTTTTCCCAAAACCATTTTAGGTTAACGACTTCATTGGGATTCTGAAGCCAGACCCAACTATTTTCTATGTAGTTGCGTGTTCTGATCTTACTCGTTCTATCGTATTGAGTACTATCTTCTCTAAGATTTGCTCGAGATTTATCTCCGAAAGGAAAGATATAAAATGTAATCACAAACCTCTTCGTCTCATCGTTTGTGATTCCACAATAACTTGTCCTACTACAATATAGTTACGTTATTGTGAGGTGATTGATATTTCTAGGTTGTTCTTCGGGAATATAAGTCCGGTATATCAATTGGTTCCTGTGCACCTTGATTTATCAAAAGACGGAACAAAACCTTGTAGGTAATTCTGTGGGAGACAGAATTATCTATCTAAATAGACTTTTCTGTGGGAGACAGATTTGTTTATTAAGTCCTCGACTTTGGGTCATAGCAACTCTTAATTATGGGTGAGATCAGCTAAGGGAATCAAGTGCGTAGAATCCAGCGTGGTTCTGGAGGCGTAAGGAACGCGACTGTTCCTTAATCAGTGTGAGATTGGTTATGGCTCTACTACATTCTAGTCTGAAGTTAACTTATAGTAGGATAGTGTATGTAACGGCTTAATACAATGTGGTATTCAAAGCTGGACTAGGTCCCGGGGTTTTTCTTCATTTGCGGTTTCCTCGTTAACAAAATCTCTGGTGTCTGTGTTATTTCTTTTCCGCATTATATTTGTTTATATAATTCGAATATCACAGGTTGTGCGTAAGTTCAATCAATTAGTGAATCCAACCTCTTGGTTGTTGATTGAATTGATTGACACTTGGATATTGGTTTTTGATACCGTCCAAATTTATTTCTTATATTAATCCGGCTCACGGATTTCTATCTGTTTGATTTGTTGATTACATTAAGAAGCAAAGATATAACTCTTGGATATATTTTCCTTGATTGAGTCTGACTCTCTAGTTGATCCTCTTGGAATTATATTGGAGTTAGTCCATACATATTGCCTAAACGAAATATTGGGTGTGGTTGTTATACCCACGCTTTTTTCAGAATCTTAGTGAAGAAAAGTTACAAGTTAAAGCTTTCCAAGTGAGTTTGCGAACCCAACATAGTTAGTTCTTGAACCTAGGATAGACAAGTTCTCTAATACACTTTTATATCTTGAGTTCGCGAACCTACATAATGAGTTAGAGAACCCAAGTTATCAGAAATTCTCTTGTACATTTTTTTACATATTGAGATAGCGAACCTAATATAGCGACTTCACGTTATTAGAATTTTTATGTACATTTTTGTTTTTGGTTAAAAAAATATGACTAGAGGACCTCCCATGTTTGAAATGTACTCCCAAGTATATTGGTGGGGTAGAATATGTTGGGATGGCAACAAATTGTTGAATAGTGATACGTATGATCTCTATACTTTGGTAGCTATTATTATAGATGCAGAATTCAGAATAACTATAGACGAAAAACTTAGAAAACAAAAGACACAAGAAACTAATTCGAAGAAATATCTTCTCTAGATTATGAACAAGAAAACGATTTACAATTCTTTCTTTGTTATGCTCACAATCTCTTTAAACAGTAGTTAACCTTAAACTGTTTTTTAAGCTTGCATATCTGTGTGTTTAGTTAATAACCAAACCTCTCTATTTATAGACTTTTATCGTACTCATCCGACAAGGTCTTCTATTAGGAATCGATTTCCTAAACTAAGAGTGTTGCCTAAAACAAAACTCTTCCTAACTAGGAATTCTTCCCAAATAAGGTTTCCTTCCCTAATATAGGATTCTTCCCTCAACTTAGCTTGAGGTTTACTAAGTTCTTAAGAGGACTAGGGATACACCTGTATCATGGGTCCCCCTTTTAAGAACTTGAATTCCTGTGAAAGTTAAAAATGAAGGTTAGGGAACTCAAGAGTCCCTTTTTCCTTGTTAAACCACTTGGCCTTGCTGGGAACTTGACCTTTACATCCAATTAGAAAAGCTTCTTTCTCTCCTTGTCGTATTTCGGTCACTATTCGCTCCAATATGCAGTCTTCCTTGAGTGGTTCCTCTCTATCAAACCATAAATCTTCTACTCGTGGTAAGACCATAGTGTCGTCGCCGTCGTCATCTAGTAATGGTGGTTCAAACAACTTCAAGTATTCGGCATTTACAACCGAGTACATTCCTAGATAAGGTGGTAAATCCATACGAAAGGCATTGTCACCAATTTGATGGAGAATATGAAACGGTCCAGACCTCAATGGCTTCAACAGTTGCGTGAATCTGAGATATCTTCTCCAAGAACTTCTGTTCCTTTTTTCGTTCACTTCCACCCCCCCCCCCCCCCACCCCACCCCACCCCATTGAGGTGTCACTAAAAAATACTAGATCCAAAGGGCTAGGTGGTAAGTAACCATAACACGTGTCGAAAGGAGATTTCCCCTAAGAACTGTGAACTGCTCTATTGAAAGAAAACTGTAGATATGGTAAACTCTCATCCTAATTTTTAGGATTCTTGGAATTATATCCCCTTAACATGTGAACTATAGTTCTGTTGACCACTTCTGTCTGCCCGTCTGTCTGCGGATGAAAAGTTGTACTCTTCTCCAACCTAGCGTCTATCATATTCCATAAAGAATCCCAAAAATTACAAAGGAATCCACTATCCCTATCATAAATAATCGAAGTAGGTATACCAAAATGCTTCCACAGTCTCATATACCGTCTTTGTGCATGGAATTAATGCAATCATCTTGCTGAATTGGTCGACCACAACGAACAAGTAATCGTAACCAGACTTGGTCTTAAGTAACCCACCAAGAAAATACATAAAGATACTCTCCAAAGGCCTTGATGGTATTGGTAATGGTAGATATAACCCACGTTTCATGTTGGAAGGTTTAGATATGCTGCACAACTTACACCCTCTAACCAACTTAGCCACATCATCTTGCATCTGTGTCCAAAAGATAACGACGAAGGTTAAGAAGAGTTTTATTCATCCCAAAATGTCCAGCAACTCGGGATATGTGTGCCTTTCTCAACCATTGTAAATGATCTTTATCATCTGAAATGCAAAGTAACTGACCCTTGTATAACGATCCATCCCAGAGTTCAAACTCGCCTTTCAAACCACTCTTTACACCTTCTAACACCTTCTTGAAGTCTTTGCTAGATGCGTATGACTCTGCATACTCTTGAGGAACAATCGGCTGAATTCTCATGGCCACCATTAATGTTCGGACTGGTGGACGAGACAACATATCTGCCAACTTGTTTGTTACTCCCTTCCTGTACTTAATGAGAATCTGGAAAGTCATCAAGTAAGACATCCACTTCATGTGTCGGGCTTGTTGTAATTTCGTCTGTGCGTATAGATACTCCAATGGTTTGTGATCTGAATGTACCATTACTTCTTTACCTAAGAGATACACTCGCCAGTGTTTGATATATTGATATAAAGCATAAAATTCTTTGTCATAAGGTGTGTAGTTCTTAATAGCACCTGAAAACAATTTTGAATGGTACTCAACTGGTTTACCATCCTGTAACAACACTCCTCCCATTGCATAGTTAGAAGCATCGGTCTCAACTTCAAAATTTCGCTGTAAGTTAGGCAATGCCAACACTAGTGCTTCTGAAATATTCCTTTTAAGTAACTGAAAAGCGTCTCCATTCAAACTTTTCCTTTGCTCCCGTCATACCATGTAATGGTCCTGCAATAGTCAAAAAATTCCGGATGAACTTACGCAAGTATGTGCAAGCCCCTAAGAAACTCTTGATTTCAGTTACAGTACTAGGTCTAGGACACTTAGTGATCACTTCAACCTTCCTTGGATCAATCTTCCGTTGTCCACCACCAACAATGAATCCGAGATACACCAACTCCTCCTTTCCAAACTCACACTTCTTTCCGTTTAACTTCAGCTGGCCTTCATGTAACACTTTAAACACCTTCTTAACGTGAACGAGATGCTCTTCCCAAGTTCTGCTGTATACTAGGATGTCATCCAAGTAAACAATTAAAAAATCTTTTATAAAAGGTCGTAAAAAATTATTCATCAAACGCATAAACATCGCCGGAGCGTTACACAAACCAAAAGGCATCACCAACCATTCTAAAAAGCCTTGTTTGGTTTTGAAAGTAGTCTTCCATGTATCATCTTCTCGGACTCTCACTTGGTGGTATCCGGATTTGAAATCTAACTTTATAAAGACTCGATATTTTTCCAACTGATCCCTCATATCGTCTATCCTAGGTAGAGGTTAACGATTCTTGATAGTGATCTTGTTCAATGCTCTATAATCAATACACATACGCCAACCTCCATCTTTCATTGGTACCGACAACACCGCTGATCCACATGGTGAAGCACTTGGCACTATCATTCCTAAATTCTAGAAGATTCTGGACTTGTTTCTTGATCTCATCAAATTCTTCTATGGACGTACGATAAAGACCTACAATAGGTAGAGAACTCTCCCCGGTCAACATGATCTCATGCTCCACACTCCTCTTTGGCGGTAATCCCGTGACATCTGAAAATAAATCATAATATTTCAACTTAAACCTTTCTAGGTCGCCTTCTTGTTGTGCAGTCAAGGCTGCCAAAAAAACTTTACTCGGCTTCTTCTCAAGAGAACGGATCACAAGGAGAATGAACTTTGTGTTAGCATTCACCAACCTCTTAGCCTGAGTGGCTGTGATCAAGATTTCTCCCTCAAGAGGAGAATCTATAGCCCATATCAAAAAAGTTTCCCCATCTTTGGTAAAGGTATACTTTTGCTCCCTCCTGTGTAGAGTTGCATCTCTATCCCATAGGTAAGGACTACCTAGTACTGCCTGACAAACATCCAAAGGAACTACGTCACATGTAACTTCATTAATATATGACTCATCTAGAGTAAATTTGAACGCACTGTTGTGTAACTTGCAATCCCCCTTCTTTCTGAAGCCATCCTAAAGGGTATGGTTTTGGATGTTTGAAAGTCTTCAATCCTAACTTTTTCACCAAAGAATTTGAAAGTAAATTCTTCTGACTTCCCGGGTCAATAACAACATCAACTAGTGACGTTTTGACTTGCATCTTCACTGCGAAGAGTCGTTCCCTAAGATCATCTTTTGAAGGTCTTTATTTTGCCCCTGTCATAAGAGAGAGATTTGAATTGGGTTCAGTTAGTCCGTGGACTTATTTTGGAGTTTGAGCGTTTAGTGCTGCCTTCTTGGCTTCTTTCCTCAGCAACCCTTTGGGTTTTAGATGAGGGTTATTTACCTAACACTTGTCGATAACGTGACCTGTTTGTTTGCAATGAGTGAAAGTCAAACCCTCCTTGTCACTATACTTCCCTTCTTCTTTTCTCCTTTCACCTCCTTTTACAGTGGTACCTCTAGATTTCCTCTTAGTATTTCCCTTAGAATTAGATTTCTTAAGCCTACCTCCAATGGAATTAGCTTTTATACTTGCTTCGGCAATAATATCAACTGAAAACATCTTTAACTCCTTCCGTATATACTCATGCAACCCGGAGATATACTTCATATAGATAACATAATCTCCCAAGTCTAAATCTAAAACCATAGCCTGATTCTGAAATTTCAAAGTATATTCTTGCATGGTTTGGTTGTACGTCTGATTCAGGTTGTACCATTTGAATCATGTCTTCTCAAGGTAGCCAACCGGATAAAACTGTTTCCTTAAAACTGCCTTGAATCTTTTCCACAACAATACTCCCTTACCTAGGTTTTGTATTTGATAAGCTTTCCACCAGGTTAGAGCATGCTTTTGTAGCTTCAATGCCGCGAAAGCGATCTTTTCCTTTGAACCATATTTAAAGAAAGAAAAATATGTTTCTAGAGTTCAATCCAATCATCAATTTTTCTACATCGACACTCCCATCGAAAAGTGAAATATCAACACGAAAATCAATTTTCAGATTCTTACCATGAAGTTTAGTTGATGTAGGAATTTTAGGAAACTCGGTTTTTTTCTTTTCTTCGTCCTCATATTCTTCTTCTTCTTCTTCCAAATCTTCAGGTGAAGGTATAATATTTTTCTTCATCTTCGGCTTGGGTGTATGAGAACGAATACATTTAGTCAGTTCCTTAAGGGTAACTTGAATTGACTTCATGTCTGTTTGCAGCGTAGCCACTTTTTCTTCCAGAGCTTGCGGTTCGATTTGCTTAAGATCATCACCTGACTTCGTCATCCTTGATCCCCTTGTTCTCCTAACGTCTTCTAGTTTCTCGAGTACCTTACCAAGCTTTATGTAGAGAGATCTAGTGAAAACCATAAAACACAGGGATTTACCCTAGAAACTAACCTTGCTCCTGGTACCAACTTGATACGTATGATCTCTATACCTTGGTAGATATTATTATAGAGGCGGAATTCAGAATAACAATAGACGAAGAACTTAGAAAACAGAAGACACGGGTAGCTAATTCGAAGAAATATCTCTCTAGATTATGAACAAGAAAATGATTTACAATTATCTCTTTGTTACGCTCATAATGTCTCTAAACAGTAGTTAACCCTAAACTGTTTTCTAAGCTTGCCTGTTTGTGTGTTTAGTTAACAACCAAACCTATCTATTTATAGACTTTCATCATACTCAGCCGACAAGGTCTTCTATTAGGAATCGATTTCCTAAACTAAGAGTGTTGCCTAAAACAAAACTCTTCCTAACTAGGAATTCTGCCCAAATAAGGTTTCCTTCCCTAATATAGGATTCTTCCCTCAACTTAGCTTGAGGTTTACTAAGTTCCTAAGAGGAGTAGGGATACACCTGTATCAAATAGCGTCCAACTGATGTTGTTGAAGTATTGAATGGTGGATTATCGTTGATTTTGCTGTGTTGATTTCCTGACCCGTTGAAGAGTTGTAGGATTGAAGTCGTCTTTTGAGGTGGTCATTCTTTTCCTGGGATTCCTTGTAAGTGATTAGGAGGTCGTCCGCATACATTAGATGCAAAACAGTTGGAGCTTTTTGAGAAATGTTTAGCCCTTTTACAAGGTTTTGACCCTCCATATTTCCTAGATTGGTCGAAATGATTTCTGCACATATTATGAAAGTATAGGAAGATGGAGGATCTCCCTGTTGAATGCCCCTCGTATGGGTGATGTATCCCTGAGGGGTACCATTGATATTAATTGAGTAGGTAAATGTTGGAATGCATAACATAATATAATCTACAAATATGGTTGGAAATCCCATTTTTGTAAATGTTGTTTTGATGAAGCCACAATCTAAGCTATCATAAGCTTTCTTAATGTCTAGTTTAAGGGCTATTTTTGGATCTTTAGTGAGAGATGATGTTTTAATGTGATGAAATAAATCTCCAGCAATTACTATGTTATCATGTATTGATCTTTGTGGGACGAAAGCGTTCTGATAGGAACTTATTATAATGATGGGAGAGGGCATATGCGATTTACTAATATTTTTGATATCACTTTGTATACTATGTTGCAAAGGCTGACTGGTCTGAATTGGGATGGTTTTTATGGATGGTTGATTTATGGAATTAAGGTGATATTGGTGTGATTCATGAATGGGTGAATGTTTAGGGTGCTAAAAAAGCTGCGGAACGTGGCTATCAATTGATGGTGTGTGGTTTCCCAGAATACCTTGAAAAACTTACTAGTATACCAATCAGGTTCAGGAGCACTTTCGCGGTTAATGGAGAACATAGCCTGTTTGATTTCCGCTGTAGTTACCTCTTCCGTGAGCTTGGTACATTGTCTTGATGATAGTCTGAGTGTGATTTATGTAAAAATATCCTTGTCTATTATTGTACTTTAGGTTCTGTATTGATTAGTAAAATGATCAAGAAGGATTTGAATTACCTGATCTTTATTGCTGACCTAATTGTTTTCTTGATCATGCAATTGTTGTATGTTATTACAATTACGTTGAATTGTGGCTTTTGTGTTGAATAAAGTTGTATTGTTGTCTTCCGATTGAAGCCATTGAGTTCTGGATCTTTTTTTCCAACACATTGCATGACATTGTAGCAAAGTAAAGTGATGGCTTTGCAGCTGCTTTTCCTGGTTTAGCCAATAGTTTAGTTCGTCACCAGTTCGAATAACACATTGGTGTTGTGCCATTATTTGAATTTGAGTTATATATTTCTTGATTAGATTCGGAAGGTGTCCAAAGGTTTCTCTTTTCCATTCCATAAGGGTTTCCCCTGTTGTAATTAGCTTCAGCTGTAGGTCTAAAGAAGGTTCCGAATCATTTTGTTGACTCCAGGATGTCTAGAAGATTTGCTTGAGTTGTGGGTGGGTTAGCCATAGATTCTCTAACTTGTAGTTCTTTTGCCCATGCCAGTCCATTGCTTTTGTATGAAGAAGGATTGGGGCATGATCAGAAACTATTCTCGGGTGATGAGTAACGCCTGCATGAGCGTTGAAGGTATTCCATTACTTGGTTGCGATGGTTCGATCTAGCCTTTCCATTATATTATCTCGTCCTTGTTGATTGTTTGTCCATGTGAATGTATCCCCACTGAATCCAAGGTCCATGAAGCCTATTATGTCTATCATTGTGAGGAAAGGTTATGTCTGTCCATATGTTACTGCCTTCCTTCCTTTTTTTCCTGATTGGTCCATCACTTCGTTAAAGTCTCCTAGCAGTATACACGATGTTGCGGTGTTGAAGTCCTGGAAAATTGTGGGAAAATCCTTCCATAAGTCTTGTTTCGCATCCGGGTGTGGGGGGAAGTATACCGGTGCAAAGGCACGGTTGACTTGGAGGTAGGGGGGTGATGGCCACGTGAATGTAACTTTGAGATTGAAGCAATACCCTCGCATTTAGGGGGTTCTGTTAAAGCACTGCTCGGTCGAACTCGCAAGCGTTGCTATCTCAAGCTTGTTTGTCAAGTTTAGTTGTCAAAACTGTAAGTCTTGATTTCTAGTCTATTGATAGACACATTTTTGTGTCTAATTTGATCTCAATACTATATATTGTTGGCACTCGATTTCGTATTTATTATGGTGTTTTTAGGTATTTTTGGGAAATAAACGTTTTTGGAGAAATCGGCTCGAAAAGTTGATAAAGGCACCCGGAAGACACCTACTATTTGGAATCTCGGTTTGGATAAGGGGCACCCCATGGCTATTTGCACCCCTACTCTGGATATGGGCATCCTTTTTCTTCGCGGTTTGAGAAGGAATTTTGGCGGGAAAATTCTCTTCTTTCCTACGAAGTTTCAGTGTTGGATTTAGAAGCGTTTTACTCGGATTTTCTTGTCGAATTAAATTAGGATATCCCTGTCACGACGAAACAGGGTTGTTAGTTGACTTGGAATTGAAGAAAAACAAGATATCATCGAGTTTGGATAAAACAGGAAAGGGGGATATTACGGGATATTTGGTTGTTAAATTTGGAATGTTGTGGGAGACAAACTCAGCTAAAACTGTTTTCTACCAAATATAGGGAGTCAAGAGAGTTTCATTGGAGGCAGAAGACGTGTAAAAAATATAAAGAAGGGAAGAAAATCCCGTGACCTAGGTGAGAAGAAAAGAGGAAGATAACAAAGACATACTCAGATTAATTCGTACTGGTGGTGTATATATAGCTTGGTTTTATGTCACAGGAGGGGTATCGAGGTTTTGGGGGAAGTTTGGAGCAGTTTCGGAGCAGAAAGAACAATCTAGGGAAGAACCCTAGTTGCAGGCGAGGAAGAAGAAGCTGAAGAACATAAGACGATCAAAGTAAGTCGCTGACCCAAAAGACAGTCATTAATTCTGTGGCCTATACTTTCAAACTCAATACCTTTGTAACAATTTTTCCAACAATTATTTTGAGTTCGCAACACTTCTGTTAGGGTTCTCTGTAACAATGGATTCTGTAATAATTATATTGCTACAAATTCACTGCTTAAGATGTTTTCTCCTTTGTAAACACCTTTCACATTTTGAGCGTGTTTCCAACAAGATGAACTAATTACCTCATAACCAAGGCAATGGATGAAGCTACTTACGCATGATTGATGGGTAACTATTTTATTTTCTCTAGTTTTATTATGTAATTCACTTAATTACTGCTTCTGCAGAGTTTTAAATTGTTTGCATGATTTTTCTAATTATTTGTCATTCAATTTGATAGGTTATGCTTTGTTAAATCTATTGATAATCTATGCTTAAGGTTTACAATTAATATTTGAGAATATGTCTGATTTTAGTGGGTTAAGATAAAAAAAGAGGACTTAAAAGTTGACTAGAGTTTTGAAATCCTTATCATTCAATCATGAGTAGTAGTGGAATCCAGAGTCTTGGTAATTTCTAAACCCTGATATCACTTTCAATTGAGTTTTCTTTATTTTAACATTAGAAATTATTCTGAAACCAAAATATCTACAAGTCTTTAACGAACCACTTTTACTTACCACTGTAAAAATTACATCATCTCCTTATAGCTATGAATCGAATTAGGATTGAATATATAGTTGAGCTTTAGACTTCACGGCGTTCATCGATTGAAAAAGAAGAACTACCAAGGGGAGCTTGTGGAACTTCATCAATAAAAGGTATGTGGAGACTTGAACTCATCTATCACTCAGAATTGTATTTCTATTCTATCTCTTATTGAGACAAAAGTCGTATAGCTCGAAATATGTGTTGGTAAGCTTTCACTTTTACCAAGTTCATCTTATATTCTTTACGAAGATCAAAAGATGATCATGTGAAAATATCCTGGTAACATCTTACATGATTTATGTGAGACAGTCATTTGATGTAGACTCGGAATGTTTCGTATTGATCATTCGATCACTTGAAAATTGCTTTGAAGCTAATAGTTTGTGTGAGACAGCTATTGTCGTCTTCCGAGAATGTTTCAATGATTGATATGGGAGTTTACAACTATTAACCATGATTGGATATAGCACAGTATGCGTACTTGTATGCTAACTGTTGCAAGTTATTCCAAGTCCGGGAACCATGGTATTCATACCCGTATGGGTACTGGTTGGTTTAATGAAAGTCCGGGAACTTAGTATGCATACCCGTAAGCGTACTGGCGTAAGTTCATGTCCGGAAATTCAACTGAGTTTGGAAGGTATGCGTACCCGTTCGCATACTGGTGAACAGTCCGACCACTTAGGTATGCGTACCCGTTTGCATACTTGAGTAGGTTATGTTCTAAAATCGGTTTGTTCATGAACTAATATATTTATATAATAAGGAATGCAATCTTTTGCAAACCGTGGCTATAATGTTCATGAATTGATTCGAGTGAATCAAAATCGATCTTGCTTCAATTGTGTCTTGTATACTTCTATGAGAATATAAACAATTGAACAACTCTAGAACTAGTTTCATTTTAGTCATTTGAACATGTTATGGTTAAGATGAATAAGGTTGATATGAAAGTGTTCATATGGCTAACTTTGGTTAACTATTGTTTAGCCAACAAGGTGTACACGTTTAGGTACGCTTACCCATATCTAAATTAAGTCATTTTTCATTTGTGTGTAACAAGTTAAGTTCGATCTAATGGTTGAAAGATATTAGCTTGAGTCTAATCAGGTTTTCATCTAACGGTGAATATTGAATGCTTTGTTACCAAGGTAACATTGATTGCAAACCCTGATTTGAAAACAATATAAGGGAGAACTCTAGCAACTGGGAAACCTAATCCCCACACCTCCTGTGTGATACTAGTTGCAACTAGAGTCGATTCTCCTTTTGTTGATGGTGGATTTTCGGCAAAGGCTAAAATCATAAAATCATGATACTGCATGTTCCTGGCCCGGCTTCAGGAATATATGTGACAATTCATATTTTATGATCCGTGAATCATTTCACGATCTCTGACTGAGCGAACGTTCCTCTCAGAGCTATGATGAATATGTTTCTTGAAAGGCCTCTGAGTTGAAATTTCGATGCTTCACACATTTAATCATTACCTCTAGATAAAATCAAATGATTGGGCGGCTCCTAGACATATTGCATGCTAGTATAGAGCCTAACGCTTTCAGGACGTCACGCTGCTCGTTGTTCCATGACTACGTAGAGAGACCGTGCATAGAATCTCTTAATGATTAGGCGGCTCCTAGACATATTGTATGCTAGTATAGATCCTAACGCCTTCAGGACATCACGCTCTCGTTTTTCCATGACTATACACCCCCTCAAAACGAGTATGATGCTTCAATTATCTCATATCTCAATTCTGCAAATAGGTTAATTCTAGCATGTTATTCATCAACTGAATTCCTAGAAAATAACCTATTCTATCTCATTACTCCGTTTCATTGCTGATCCTCAGCTGGATTCCATGGATTAGTAATAGATACTCAACTCATTTTATTACTCCGTTTCATGAATTATTCTCAGCTGAATTTCATGAATTAGTAATCGACGGGCATCTGTGCTACCACTGAGTAAGCCCCGAGAAAATAGTGCAAGTGTATTTAGCAATAATGCAAAAATGAGCACCTGAATACACGAACGAGTATTCAAAAATATGGACAAACAAGGAAACCTGTGCAAAATAAGGAGGAAAATAATATCAATAAAATAATAAAAAGGTGCCTAAGGGGACCGGGCCCACCGGCCAGCCGGTCCCGCACCTCTTTCCATTATTTTGTTATTTTTCCTCATCTCATGAAAACTCCTTCATTTGAGCAAACTCCCTCGTTTGAGCAAAACTCTTAGTTTCTCAATATTTTCCTTCAAACGATGAAAAAATAGTAAAAAATAGGGAAAGGCGCCACAGGACCTGGCCACCTAGCCGGCCGACCACTCCATAGCCATGACCGGTCCCACACCTTACAATTCCTTATTTTCTCATATTATTATTTCCTTCATCTTATGAAACTCCATCGTTTGAGCAAAAACCCTAGTTTGTCATTGTTTTCTCAAATATTGCTCAAACCATGAAAAAGCAAAAACATCAAATGGTCACATGACCGACTAGGCTACTCATAATAAATATTAAAATATTATTATTTAATATTCTCAAAATATTGGTCGCACGAGCAAAGTTCTACATTGCTCATTCGAGCAAAATTGAGAGTTTCAGTCAAGATCAAACCCTTCTGAAAATCCAAAATATTGCTCAAACGCGCACCAGAAAATACCAAAACTCTCAGGACTGAGACACAGGAAGTATGGTGACACGTGCATGCCACCTTGACTGACCATGGTCGTCCCTTAGGCTTGCAAGGAGCCAGTCCCACACTCTTTCATAATTTTGACCTAATGAGCTCTCAACAGTTCATATTGGGTCCAAAGTCCAAACTCTTTCCAACAAACTTGGAATTTTCTTAATCGACCACCAGCTAGTCTCACGACCACCAAGGGACGGTCCCATGACCCCTTGGTCGGTCCATCATCTCTCCATAATTAGGTTTTATTACCTAACGCTCACACGAGCATTATTTTAATAAATGATTAAACCAGCATTTGATCATCCTTTCACCAACTGGTCAACAAAGTACTTTGGTGTATGCTCACTCAATCACCTAGGCGCTACATGGTCGGCCATCATCCCATGTATCCGGTCCCTCCTTCACCCAGTGACTTATTTTTAGTAAATCATCAATTGATCAGCAATCGAAAAAAAATTAGGGTTTCGAACTGAATGCTCTACAAATCATAATCCTGAGTAAGTTCAAACACTAATAATTTTATGTTGAACCAGCACTCAACATCTTGATTAGTTATGTAATATTCGGTCCAGCTACCAATATTTTAATTAATATTTTATTTGGTCATGCTACCAATAATTCATCAAATGAGCAATATTTGCTCATACGAGCAATATTTCCTCAGACGAGGAATATTGATTCAACTATCAATATTTATTAATTCATCAAATGGGCAATATTTGCTCATATGAGGAATATTGATTCAACTATCAATATTCAGTAATTCATCAAATGAGCAATATTTGCTCAGACGAGCAATGTTTGCTCAAACGAGGAATATTGATTCAACTATCAATGTTCAGTAATTCAACAATTCATCAGATGAACAATATTTACTCAGACTATCAATATTCATCATGATGATCCAAGTATCAACATTCATTCGAGAACTATACGTCCCAGCAGACATGTTCAATCCATGAATCCTAGAGCATTCGACAATCATGCTCGACTGAACAATACTTAGACTCATCGTCTAATCAAGTCAATGACTGACTAATCAAATACACGTCTTCCTTGCAGACTTCACGTTCGTGAGACATCAATCACGTCGCATAGGGGATATTAATTATGGTTTTGGTTTGGCGGCATACGGCACGTGTGTTCATCCATGATGAGAAATGTGAGTAAGTCGTGCAAGCGGTTGAAGAAGTTAGCAAAGTAGTGGGTGGACGATCAACCCAGTCTCAGCACGACATGGAATTGGTTAAACCACGAACTCCCACTTTCCAACTCTTTTACTCAAACAACCGTCACACTTACTGGAGATCAATGTGTCCACGTTCTAGCAATATGAATAAGTTCTCTGAATTCACGATTAACAAGAACAGATATACGGGAATTACCACAACAATTCTCATCTAAACAATCACTCTCATCGGAGAAGAATTCAAACTTATTCGAACCCAGCAGTTCATTTGCAGAAACCCACAACAGATTCACAATCCTTGATCACCATTGATCTCACACACTTATCAGCTTCCCTCATACAGATCAACCTTCTTCTCTATTTTTGACCGAATTGACTCCGGAACGTCCATTTCTTGGTTTATGCCGGAGTCCTACATATTGATCTCTCGAACTCAAAGCACTCTCGTTCAGTGTATCTGTTTGAGGTTAGGCAGTTTGCTTGGTTGAGGAGTCTCCGTCCGCATGGTCGTCTCTCCACTTCCTGAAAAACCAGCAAATTGTTTTTCCCCATTAACAGATTGGCGACCACAGTGAGAGATTAATATCTCGGTTGCAATCTCAAACTTTCAAAAAATGGTTGATCTTAGGTCAGGTTCAGTTACAAATCCTAACCCAAACAATGCTAGCACTAGCAATAGTGGTGGTACTCCAGAAACTACTCCCGCTTCCAACAACAGTGCTAGTGATAACATACCTCCTCAAACCATCGGAAGCAATCTTCTCTTCGGCCGGTCTCCCGAAGAAATCAGAGAAAATCCGCCTACCATAGCTGATCTCATGAAGGTGCAAGAGACTCTCGCCAAATATCAGATTGATATGGCTACCACTCAGAAGGAGTTATGCACTTATCTAAAAACTCTCACAGACAAGATGTCAGAGAAAACTTAGGAAAAAGGAAAAGCCAAAGAAACATCTCCGGCTGCTGATCCCGAAATCTCCCCAATTAACGTGGTGGATGATGATGAAGTCTGCAAAGATGCAAATAACCTACCAGCGAATGAGTCTGCAGGTTTCATCACTCGTGAAGATCTGGAGCACTTTCTGGAAGATTGAGGGAAAGACAAGACATCATTTATCCATCGCCACCAACCTCTGTATCCCGCTGCTACACAAAGAATTTCTCTCCCAAAAGGCTACACTTCTCCAACGTTTACACTTTACAATGGAACAGGGAATGCCCGAGAACATGTTTCTCGATTTCTGGAAGCATTAGGAGAATATGAACACAACTATGTCGTCCGTTTGAAGGAATTCTCAAAATCTCTAACAGGCCGAGCATATACCTGGTACAACAACATCACACCAGAGAGCATCACTAGTTTGGGAGAAATGGTTAATGCTTTCTACCGGAAATACTTCTTCGTCTTAGAGCAGATTACTCTCTCTGATTTAGGAAGAATGTTCCAGAAGAACAATGAACATCCAAACGACTATGTGAAAAGGTTCAGAGTCCAAGCTCTGGATTATCATGACCCGAATGTCACAGAACAACAACTGGTGGACTTATACATCAACAAAATGATCCCGGTCTACAGATCCTTGCTGGAAAATCTACGGTTCAAGACTTTCTCAGAACTTCATGAAGCATCCAAGCGATCAACAACTACTGCTCCGGCCTTACTGGAAAGAACAAGAGCTACAAAAGTCGACGAACCGCGAGAAACTCGAGGCAGTGCCAGGCGCCTGATCAACAAGCGGTATAATCTCCAACCTTCTATGAATGTTGTTGAAGGAAGCAAGAGGAAATCCAAAGCGTAGCAGCAGAAGAACGTTCCTCCAGCATCACATCCTACAAAAGCATTAAGAAAGGAAAACTAAACTCGAAATGCACAAGCACCGACTCAGCGTCGGCAGAATGACCAGGTAGAACCATACTTTCCTTTCCCAATTGAAGAGGTGATCGAGATATTGGAATTCTGGATCCAAGATGGTGTGATCAAACTACCTCGTGTTAGGAGAGAGCTAACAGAGGAGGAAATGGATAATCCGCGCTACTGCCGCTTTCATAGGTTTGTCAATCATCCAACAAGCGACTGCAGAATTTTGAAACGCATATTCAAAGAGAAGGTTGATTCAGGAGAACTGGGGACTGAAGGAGTACACAAGAATCCTCTCCCAATCAGGACCTTTACAATCTCTGAACAACCAGTCAAAGAAGCAGTTCAATCGTTGATCGAGCACATCTGCGAATTGCTTTATTTGTCAAAGGCTCAAAGGAAGGACATGTTCACGGCTTTAAATCATATAGTGGCCGAGAAACGTCTGTCCATTCCAGAAATGCACCCTAAGCCTCCGGTCACTGACAAAGAGATGTATGATTGGGGACTTCTTACCACGGTCAATCTCAAAGGAAATGAATTCAAGAGAGCGTTGGTGGATGTTGGCACGGCTATCAATATTATTCCTTTGAAGACTCTCAGAGCTGCAGGCATCACTCGACAAGAGGCCACTCATGCTCCTATCTTAGTCAGAGATCACGAAGGAATACCCAGGGATACGTATGGCTACATCATTCTCAAAATGAAAATTTGTTCAACCTGGGCGGAAACCAAGTTTCACATAGTCTGGGAAGATCCAGGATATGATATGATCCTCGAACAGACGTGGATCCATGCTAAAAAGGTAACTTCAACACATTCAATGACACATTTCTCTGTTGAAAAAAGCTCTGATTCAGAAGAAATAGAGGATACTCCATCGTTCGAGCACCTGGAGGAAATTAAAGCCTTGATAGATCTAACACAAAAACCTGAAGAAAATGCACATGCATTCGTCAAAAGGTTCCGCACTCAGGCAAGTCTTATTCCCCCTTATGCGTCCATATTATCAACTTTCAAACATGCTTCCCTGGTCCAGGGACTCAATCTCGCTCACAACCTAGCTATTACCAAATGTTATGAGTGGGTAGTCTCGCCTCAACAATACTTTACTAAATGGTTGAATGTGGCACCTCTTCAAACTGACCTTCTCACCTGAAAATCTGTTGCTGAGATGATGAACAAGTGCAACAAAGAGTATCTTGGATATCCTCCTTTAATTTTGCACGAGTGTCCATATATACCACAAGATCAGAAAGTTTCAATGGCCGCACGAGCATGGAATTTCACTGTAAGAGGAATGTCGAACCAGCAGAAGATTTCCAGGGTAAGAGCAATCAAGCCTAACAAGTTTCATGAAGGAGATCTAGTTCTCAAAGCAACTAAGCAATATTCATTCTGTGAGGAATTCTAACGGGGAAGGACCTTTCATGATCGCTAAGTCCGTGGTTGGTGAATACTACCAATTAATCAACATGGATGGCAAGACAAGTGTGGCAATATTACACGAGAATTGGCTCAAAGCCTTT
The DNA here is from genome assembly GCA_023531105.1 of Papaver atlanticum. Lineage (NCBI taxonomy): Eukaryota > Viridiplantae > Streptophyta > Magnoliopsida > Ranunculales > Papaveraceae > Papaver > Papaver atlanticum. Next base: position 675,968 of record JAJJMB010007966.1, on the reverse strand, counting down.
GACATCTGAGACATTCTGCGTTCGAGGTGTTCGACGTTCGCACAAGCATCAAGGTCGCTTAAGTTTGCATTTCTAGGATTTTCTTTCCTGTATTTTCAATTCCTCCAAAACATATGCAATACTTGCATTCAGTATTTGAATTCAGCAATTAATCAAGGTTCATTTACTTAAAAAAAAAATCTCTATCAAATCCAAAAGAAAATCCTCAATCATCTACTTATCCCAAATCCATCAAAATCAAAACCAAAATAAAACCTCACATCTCTCAGAAGTTCAGAGTTCAAGAGATTATGGAAAGGAAACTAAAGGAAATCAGCAAAGAAAGATTTTTGCTCCTCTGCAATCTTCAGGTCTCGCAAGGATGCTTTTTCCAGCTCCAATTCTTCAATCAACTAGGCGATCTTAGCCTCCTTCTTCATCACAGTGTCACTTGTCAGGGGTACATTCTTCTCGACTGCTTCTTTAATGGCTTCAATTCTCTCACGAAGCCATCCCACATTGAAACCCAGTTCCTCAGAATTCTTCAAGTTGTACTCCAAATTAAAGAGTACATCTGGAGTGATGGTACTTCTATCTCTGGTTCGTATATCGTCTATAACCCTTAGGATAGCTCCTACTTGCATTGTCAAAAAGTAACTTCGTTTGGGGTCTTTGGTAACAACGATATGAGCATATCTCTTCCACAACTCCTTATATATGTCGGCATATCCAGTAAGAACGTTAAATCCACCAACTAGTTCATGGTACGAGAATAACTCACCGAATGGAGGAACGAAAGCAATCCCTGTAGTAGAATATTTATGCACCACCATGCGAGTCTCAGTTATCGGAGTAGCTTCTCCTATCTCTGGAATAATTTATTCTATCGATGGAGCAGGAGCGGTTTCTTCTATCATAGTTTCTTCTATTCCCGGCCCGGTTTCTTCCATCTCTGAAGTGATGACGACTTGAGCATCATTCTCCTCAACAACTTCAGTAGAAACATTCTCATGACCCTAAGGTGCGGAAATGGTAACATCATCATCTTGATTCACCATATGGTTTGAATCATCATTGGCTCCATTATTCTCAACTTCAACATTTGGCACCTAATACGAGGATTACACGGGATTAGGATGCTCCAAGCATGGTGATGTGAATTTTAAGTTTTTGTAAAAAGTGATAAGTAGAGTTCGTTCAACTCGGGCTTGTGAAGGATATTCGAAAATTAAATAAAGTTGTTTCAACAATAATAAGAAAACACCGAAACTCTGGATTCCACCATTAACCAATTAAGTGATATAATCTAATCAATATTCATGCAATTTTTTCTTTTAAAGTGATTCTAATATTTTACCTTTAAAAGATTTTTGAAGTAATAATTGTAAGCACGAAGCATGAAACATCAAAAGTATTAAAACCAAGCATGTCCCATCAAAACACTTCACAACTACTCAATAAAAACCAATTTTTCTTTTAAGTTCTATGCAAATAATCATGTAAAATAATTGCAATAAATAATTAAAATAGAACTATACCACTTTTCATGGAACAATTGCTTCCTCCGTCGCCTCGGCTAATGGGTTTAGCTCCTCATATTAATCATAATCTCAAAATACATGTTTATGGCTCAAAAGTTGATTAAAAGGGAGAAAAGTGTTAAAACAGCGGATTCTGTAGTTGCTGAAGGTCTAA
>JAJJMB010007966.1:634677-651582 GCA_023531105.1 Papaver atlanticum | reverse complement strand
TCGAATGAGCAATTTTTTCTCTGATCCTCGAATATTGATTCAACTATTAATATTCAGTAATTCATCGAAGGAGCCATATTTGCTTAAATGCTCGAATATTGATTCAACTATCAATATTCAACAATTCATCATACAAGCAATATTTGCTCAGACTATCATGTTGATTCAATTATGAACATCATTCATTCGAGAACTATACGTCCCAGTAGACATGTTCAATCCATGAATCTTAGAGCAGTCGGCAATCATGCTCTACTGAACAATACTTAGACTCATCGTCTAATCAAGTCAATGACTGACTGATCAAATACACGTCTTCCTTGCAGACTCCACATTCATGAGACATCAATCACATCACATGGGGGGATATTAATTAGGTTTTTGGTATGGCGGCCTACGACACATGTGTTCATCCACGATGAGAAATGTGAGTAATTCGTGCAAGCAGTTGAGGAAGTTAGCAAAGTAGTGGGTGGACGATCAACCCAGTCTCCGCACGACATGGAACTGGTTAAACCACGATCCCCCACTTTCCCACTCTTTCACTCAAACAACCGCCACACTTACTGGAGATCAATGTGTCCACGTTCTAGCAATATAAATAAGTTCTCTGAATTCATGATTAAGAACAGAGATACGAAAATAACACAACAATTCTCATCTGAATAATCACTCTAGACATAGTAGAATTCAAAACTTATTCAAACCAACAGTTAATTTGCAGAAACCTAAACACAATCACAATCTTTTATCACCATTGATCTCGCACACTTCTCAGCTTCCCTCCTACAGATCAACCCTCTTCCCTCTTTGTGACCGAATTGACTCGACTATTTCTTGGTTTAGGCCGGAGTCCTACAAATTGATCTCTCGAACTCAAAGCACTCCCGTGCAGTGCATCTGTTTGAGGTTAGGCAGTTTGCTCGGTTGAGGAGCCTTCGTCTGTATGTTCGTCTCTCCACTTCCTAGAAAACCAGCAAATCGTTTTTCCCCATCAACAGATTAACAACCACAGTGGGAGATTAATCTCTCGGTTTCAATCCCAATTTTCTCAAAGATGGTCGATCTTAGGTCAGGCTCACTTACAAATCATATCCCTGATTGAAACAATGCTAGCACTAGCAACAATGGAGGTACTCTAGTCACTCTTCCCGTTTCCAATAGCGGCGCTACTGATACTACCCCTCAAATCAGCAATACCAATGTCCATGTTGAAACCAACATTGGTACAAGAAACAATCCTCTCTTCGACCAAGCTCCTGAAGAAATTAGATAAGATCCATCTACCATAGCTGATCTCATGAAGGTTCAAGAAATTGTTACCAAGAATCAGAAACACATGGCAGCAACACAGAAAGAGTTGTGCACCTATTTCAAGACTCTGACAGACAAGCTGTCGTCTAAGAAAACTCAGCCCCAACGCCAGTCATACAAAGGAAGAGCTAAGGAAACATCCTCAACTGCTGATCCTGAAATCTCCCCAATCCACATCGTGGAAGATGATGAAGTATGCAATGACCCACCAGCAAGGGAATCAGCAAGTTTCGTCACTCGAGAAGATTTTGAGCGCTTTTTAAAGGATCATGGAAAAGACAAGACATCATATGTCCATCATCACCAACCTCTATATACTTCTACTATACAGAGAGTTCCTCTTCTGAAAGGTTATACTTGTCCAACATTTACACTTTATGATGGAACATGCAATACTTGAGAACATGTCTCTCGGTTCTTGGAATCATTGGGCAAGCATGAGTACAACCATGTTGTTCACTTGAAGGAGTTTTCAAAATCATTAACCGGCAGAGCATACACATGGTACAATAATATCGCACCAGGAAGCATCACTAGTTGGGGAGAATTGATTAATGCTTTCTACAGAAAGTAGTTCTTCGTTTTAGAAAAGGTCACCCTCTCATACCTGGGAAGAATGTTTCGAGGAATAATGAACATCCAAATGATTACGTGAAAAGGTGTAGATTCCAAGCTTTGGATTGTCATTATCCGAATGTCACTGAACAATAACTCGTAGACTTGTGCATCAATGGAATGACCCCGGACTATAGAGTTTTACTAGAAAATCTCTGATTCCAGACTTTCTCAGAACTTCATGAAGTAGCCAAACTATCAGCGACTACTGCACCTGCTTTACTGGAAAGAGAAAAGTCTGCAAAGGTCGAGGAACCTCGTAGCAGCCGATGGCTGGTCAACAATCAGTATAATCTCCAACCTTCCACAAACGTCGTTACTGAAGGAAGCAAAAGGAAAGCTGCCGAAACTCCACAGCACAAGGCGACTCCAACATCTCAGGCTCCTCTGAAAGCTTAAAGGAAGGAAAATTAAACCGAAATGCACAAGCTCCAACGCAACGCCAACAAACGCAAAGTGATCAGACAGACTCAAACTTTCCTTTTCCGAAGAAATGATCGAGTTACTGGAAGTCTGGATTCAAGATGGTGTAATAATATTTCCATTCATCAGCCAACTGAAGCAAAATAGAGAATCACATGTACTATTGCATTTATAGGTTCATCGATCATCCAACAAGTGACTGCAATGTTTTGAAGCGTATCATCGAAGAAAAGGTTAAGTCAGGAGAATTTCAACTGGGGACTGAAGGAATACACATGACCCTCTCCCAATAAGGACCTTCACTCTCTCTGAACAACTTGCCAAAGAGGCAGTTTAATCCTGGACGGACATGCACAAAGGAGAGACATGTTCACAGCACTGAAACACATCATGTCAGGAAGTCCATTCCGGAAATACTTCCTGAGCCTCCAGCCATAGGCAAAGAGATGTACCACTGGGGACTGCTTACCACAGTCAATCTCAAAGGAAACGAATTTAGGAGAACGTTGATTGATGCTGGCACTGCTATCAACATTGTTCCCTGAAAACCCCTGGAGCCGCAAGCATCACTCGACAAGAAGCTACTTATGCTCCCATCAGAGACCATGAAGGAATACTCATAGATGCTTATGACTACATCACTCTCAAGGTGAAAATAGGTTCAACCTGAACAGAGACCAAGTTTCACATAGTCTGGAAGATCCAAGATATGACACGATCCTCGGACGAGCGTGGATCCACGCTGAAAAGATGGCTACTAACAAAGCGTCTTTGGTTGCACATCTCTCCAACGAAAAAAGTTCTGATCCAAAAGATTTGGCGGACGTTCCATCATCAGAACACTTGGAGGAATTTCGAATTTCGACGAGGTTGAAACAAGAACCTGCAAAAGATGTATAGACATTCATCAAGAGGTTCCGCACTCAGGCAAGTCTCATTCCTCCCATGTCTAGGTCATTTATTTCCTCACATGCTATCATAGCATGGGAACTCAATTATGCTAGCAACTCTGCTATTGCAAGACATTATGAATGGGTAGCTTCACCATATTAATATTTTACCAAGTGGTTGAATATAACACCTCTCCGAATCGAGCATCTCACTGAGACATTCATTACTGAGATGATGTTCAAACATGGAAAAGAACACTTTGGGCGTTTCTCCATATCCTTGCGGGAGTGTCCGTGTGTGACACAAAATCAGAAAGCTATGATGTCTGCACAAGTGTTGAATCCCACTACCGCAACGAAAGGAATACTGAATCAACAGAAGATACTTGGGGCCGAGATGATCAAGCCTAAGACATTCGAAGCTTAAGGGATATGACACTTCAATGCTCAAGAATCTAAGAAGTCTTCAAATTGTACTCCCAATCAAAGAGTACACATTCAATAATGGTGCCCCTGGCTTCAGCATAAATATCTCGATGATGACACACTAATTCAACACCGGCATGATCAAAGTGCAACTGAACTATAATCGATAATTCTTCACTATCCCATGATAAGACTTCTAGAGGATATGCAACATCACTCATCGATATCACAAATTCCTTCAACACACTGGTACTTGATCTTATTGGAAAGATCGATTCAAATGTATTTATTGCGACCTGATGTGATTCCATGAAACTTCATCAACGGGACCTTTCTACATTACAAACCCCTGCACGACTGAAGAACTTCCTCTCTTCACCGATCACATTCAGAATGAAGACCGCTGCTGCTATCTTCCCCAACAACATCAATTCCCTGACAAAGCCATTTCACAATAAAGTCATAATGTTCAGGAGAATTTGAGTTGAACTCCCAGTACACCTTCATCTTAAGAATGCTCAACCCATAAACTAGTTCGTGAATGTAAAAGCTCACTGGATGAAGCTGCAAAGACTAAGTCGATACTAGTCTTTTCGGTCTATGGAGCAACTCCGACCATGGTATCAGCATCAACAAGAATTTCTGGAGAAAAATTCAATCATGATCTCAGCATCAACAAAGGTCTCATGAGCAACGTCCTCATGACCGGGTTCATAAACTATCCATTCTCTGAAGTGTTAGTTGATGGATCGTACTTCTCCAAAGAACTAATGATTCATATCAAGATGTGTAGACATGAACGCATGTTAACATGAAAGTCTTCCCAAAGCCTGCACGACAGATGGGCACAAGCCAAAGTCTTCTACAAGATTTTCTCATCACCTCAACAAATGAGATACAACACACTTCAGTCTATGGTTTTACAAAAACGTACCAATGGGTGTGGAATGGCACAATACTTCCTTGACAAAAGATGTTCGTCTATGTCTCTACTACAACATACCAAAAGAGCGCGTCAATTGGACATACGATTTGAAAGATATGGCCTTTACCGCTAGGTCTATGAAATCTGAAAGTTTTGTACGGGATAACAAATTACAAATGTGCATGCTTCGTTGGATGACCTATACAACTCCAAATTGAGTTATTCTTCTTTCATATGATGACTCAGTCTCTTAGCTTCAAAAGTTGGGGTCAAGCACCAAATTCCGACGTCGTATGAGTTTCCTACAGCTTCCAGAGCATACAACTGATAGACTCATTTATATGTCTATTTTCATCTCTATTGTATATATTATTAGTACCAATTTTTGTACTTATTATGGTGTTTTATGTCTTTGTAGGTATTTTTAGAGAAATAAGCTCTTGCGACGAAATTGGCTCGTAAAGTGGTGTTTTACACCCCAGGATAGAGTACTAAAGGCACCTCAGAAATGCACCAGAAGCACCCCAGAAATACACCGGAAGAACCCCGAAAAAGTGTTGGATAAACCCCAGAAAAAAAGTGTTAAAGGCACCCACCAAATTACTAAAGGCACCCTAAAAATGGATAAGGGCACCCCCAAGGCACCCGCGTTTTGGATTCAGGGCACTTCACCTTCATCGTTTGAAAAATATTTTTGGCGGGAAAAAATTCATTTTTTCTGCAGAATTTTCTGTTGGATTTTTGAAGGAGTTTTAGTGAGATTAAATCATTGATTTTGATTGGGATGAACGTGATATGCCCAAACAATGGTGGTATGAGTGTTCTAATGCGTTCAGTTGGGCTGAATTTTCGTCGGGAAGAAAATATTCAACCTCGGAATACAACGTGTTTGAACGTGCATGGATTGAGTTTTGATGGAGTTTGGTTGCTGCAGAAGTGTGGAGGAGTCAAACAAGGAAGTTCTGGAGCGTGTATACGTCGAAAAGATGCGTAAGAACCTAAAACATAAAAGAAAATATTCATGAGTTAATGGTTGGATATCGAGAAGATTTTTGGGTTATTACGATATTATTCTTGGTCCTGTGACTATATAAAGGCTTTAGGAGACTCAAAGAAGGGGTAGAGAGTTTGGGGTCGAGAGGAGAGCTCAGGAGGCGTGAATCAAGAGTTTTCAGAACTCTGTTGTTGTTGCTGCTGCTGCTCGTGAAGAACAGGGAAACAGCGACGGTTTCTTCAACTGGTTGTAACAGTTTCTTCAACTGGTTTGCAACATTTATCTTCGTTGTAACAGTTTCTTCAACTGGTTTGCAACATTTATCTTCATTGTAACAGTTTCTTCATCCTCTTCTGCAACATTTATTTTCATATTTGTAACGATTATCTTCATCATAACAGTTGAGAGTTGAAACAGTCGGTCTGTAACGCACCTGTACTGTTGCAGATTCCCTGTTTCATTATTTTCTCTTCTTTTAAACACTTTTTGAGCCATGAATACATATTTTGAGTGTGTTTTCGACATGATGAGTTAAACCCCAACACTGGGACGATGGAGGAGGCCGAACTTCATACATGGGTAAATTTATTTTTATTCTTTTTATGACTTTTGCATTAAAATTAATTGAAATATGATTTGATTAAATTGGTTGTCATTTTATTAGATGGGTCATGCTTAGCTTAGGTGATTTGATGTCCCATGCTTAACATTTACAATCAATGTTTTGAGAATCTACCTTGGCAAAAATAGAGTCCATGTTTATATTTCTTGAGCTAAAATTGTTGAGAATAAATAAGTGAACCTTATGTTATAAAGATTGGCTAAATCCTTAGTCCCAGTACCTCTCGCCCATTGTTAATAGTCTTTGTATATATTTATTTAGTATTTTTAAAAACTCTAATCACTACGAATCCGAGTGAACGACAACCCTATTTCTTACCACTATCTAAAATTACATCAACAACATACAAGCAGCAATTCTTAGATGGGATTCATTACCTCCACAGTCGATCGATGTCCACCATGTCTTTCCACTAAGTCCTTCATCATGGTACCTACAAGTTCGACCGCCTAGGTCTTTACATCATGTTTTTCTACCTGGGTCCTCTATCCAGGGCTTGCCAGAAGAAGGGAAAACGAAAAGGAGATTTAACAAAATACTGGGGACTGACGATCAGTTTCACAATCCAAGACTCGTGACTGGCACCAAGCTCTCCTATGCTTATCCTTCATCATAAAACGAATTCTATAACTGGGACATACAACCATGGTCATTACATCATCCCCTCTTGAGAGCAACCTCAGTTATGGTCCCGTGACCAGGGTTTCAGAAGTGATGTTTCTACGACTGACAGAAACAAAAAATGGTACTGCAAGCACCAGGCTCATGTGTCAACCAAGGGGTTTAGGTTGCAGATTAATCAATGGCATTTAAATCCTTCATCAACAGTTCAAGAAACAAGCAAATGGTCTAAAGACACAAAAGAGACGTTTTACAGCAAGCCTGTCTGAAGTGATTTTACACTTCCCTGTACAAATCGAATATCTAGGAGCAAATAGTAAGGAATCTAAGGTTGAGTCATATGTCATTCTCTTCGTGTGTATGTCCTATACAACATATCCAAAATTCACAGCAATTGGATAAACGAGCAAAAAGATGTGGCAAAAATTTTGGACTACATGACAGCTGAAAATTTTCTGAAAACCTCCTGAAAGTTTACTGTTTTGTCAATTTCGTCCCTTAAACGTGCTTGAAATCCAAAAAGTTTCTTTTCCAAAGCTTGGAAATTTTCTGAGGATGAATAAACATGGGTAGATCACAAAAATCCGATATCGGACGAAGATTCTACAACATTTTCAATGAAGACCTAACTTCTGAATTTTCTGATGACGAATTATGACGAAATTCTTCATTCATCAGCATCTGAATCAGGAGCTACACCATCAACGCAAGGCCGAACTTCATCTTCAGCCGATAGTCTCACTTGCAAGTCGGCGGTGCTTCTGCTGATGAGATATGAGCTTTTCATCTTTTGCTATTTTCTTCTGTGATATTTCATCACGTCTCTGTTTTCCCTCCGCATATGCTAAGACCAAGAAAGCATATATCTTAGCACGAACCATTCTCATATGATCAAGAGACATACCATGTATCAGCTTTCTAGCATCTTTGAAAGGTTGATTCACCTTGGCTTTAACATCTGCAGAAGTCTTTATCTTTGACTTGATATTTCTGGAGGGTTCCCCAAAAGAGCCAGAAGGGTGGTTGTAACTGGAAGTCACCATTATCTGAGGCAAAAAAACATGGAGTCATGGCTATACCAATAACAAACACGCAACAAAAATGGTAACACTCTAACTCTTACCTGTTTACAATTTCACTAACAGTAGTGAACTTAGAACAAAAGTTTTAAGAATTTGCCCGTTTCTTCAAACCTGCAAAGACTGGCAAAGTCTATTCAAAAATCATAAATTTATTTTCATAAAACCGTGAACAACCCACGTAAATTTTTACTGTGTTAACATCTACTGATTTTTCAAAAATTAGACAGACGTCCATTCTACAATTGTGAAAACTCACATACAGACATTATTTCACGATGTATAATTGTCTACTTTCAACAGTTGTTCAAAATCAAGACATTGATTTTTTTTAAAAAAATATATATATATATATATATATATATATATATATTAACGTGAAACTCATATAAATTTGTAAAAAATATATATTTTTGCTCCCTCACGCGAGCATCCGTCTTTGAAACGAGAGTTTCCATTTTGTGAAATCTCACATATTTAAAAAAAAAAAAAAAATATTCGTGAAAGCTCACAGACAAAATTTTTATAATTAGACGCAGGTCTATTAAAAAAAATCTCACTTATGCTAGGGATTATTGTTTGTTTCTTAAACTAACGAACGAACGAACATCCTTTCCTAAAACGAGGATTTCCTTTTTGGGCCCCTACCCGTGAACGCTGAAACGACCAAAACCGGACGTCCGATTATCCAAATCAGCAGTGCTTCATCTCTCCGTGCTCATGGGATGGCATTCTATCATACTGCCAGAGTCCTTACCTGGGCATTTGCTCGTACATGACATCATTGGAGAAAATCGGGGATTCTGAAAATGCCTTTGTATGACTAAGTTCAACTACTTATCTCGTTTACTGGAAAATCACCATCCAGTGCTTACAGCGGAACATGACTGTCCCTCACTAAGCATGGGACTTAATGTTGATGGTGGATTTTCGACAAAGGTAAAAATCGTAAAATCATGATACTGCATGTTTCTGACTCGGCTTCAAGAATGTATGTGACGATTCATATTTTATGATCCGTGAACCATTTCAGGATCTCTGACTGAGCGAACATTCCTCTCAAAGCTATGATGAATATGTTTCTCGAAAGGACTCTAAGTTGAGCGTTTGATGCTTCATACATTTCATCATCACCTCTACATAGAATCAAAATGATTGGGCGGCTCCTAGACATAATGTTTGTTAGAGAGCTTAACGCCTTCAGGACGTCACGCTGCTCGTTGTTCCCTGACTACGTAGAGATACCGTGTATAGAATCTCTTGATGATTGGGAGGTTCCTAGACATAATGTTTGTTAGAGAGCTTAACGCCTTCAGGACGTCACGCTGCTCGTTGTTCCCTGAGTATACACCCCCTCAGAACGAGTATGATGCTTCAATTATCTCATATCTTGATTCTGCAAATAGATTAATTCTAGCGTGTCATTCATCAACTGAATTCCTAGAAAATAATCTATTTTATCTCATTACTCCGTTCCATGGCTGATCCTCAACTGGATTCCATGGGTTAGTAATAGATAACCATTTTATCTCATTACTCTGTTCCATGAATTCTCAGCTGAATTCTATGGATTAGTAATAGATATTCAATTAATTTTATTGCTCCGTTTCATGATTGATTCTCAGCTGAATTTCATGGATTAGTAATAAATATTCATTGATCGAACATCTGGGCCACCACCGAGTAAGCCCCGAGAAAATAGGGCGAGTGTACTTAGAAAATAATGTACAAACGAGCACCCGAACGCACGAACGAGCGTTCGAAAATATGGACAAACGAGGAAACCTGTGCAAAATATGGAGGTAAATAATATTAATAAAATAATAAAGAGGCGCCTAAGGGGACCGGTCCCACCGGCCGGCCGGTCATGCCGACGTCGCCGGTCCCACACCTCTTTATAATATTTTATATTGTTTTGTTATTTTTCCTCATCTCATGAAGACTCCTTCATTTGAGCAAACTCCCTCGTTTGAGCAAAACTCTTAGTTTCTTCGTATTTTCCTTCAAACGATGAAAAAATAGTAAAAAAATAGGGAAAGGTGTCACGGGACCGGGCCACCTAGCCGGACGGCCATGCCCTAGCCGTGACCGGTCCCACACCTTACAATTCCTTATTTTCTCATATTATTATTTCCTTCATCTCACGAAATTCCAGCGTTTGAGACAAAAACCCTAGTTTTTCAATATTTTCTCAAACATTGCTCAAACCATGAAAAGGCCAAAAAGTCAAATGGTCACATGACTGACTAGGCTTCTCACGTCATAAATTAAAATATTATTATTTTAATATTCTTAAAACAATGGTCGCACGAGCAAAATCGAGAGTTTCAGTCAAGATCAAACTCTTCTGAAAATCCTAAATATTGCTCAAACGCGCACCAGAAATTACCAAAACTCTCAGGATTGAGACACATACAATATGGTAACACGGGCATGCCACCTTGACCGACCAAGGTCGGCCCTTAGCCTTGCAAGGAAACGGTTCCACACTCTTTCATAACTTTGACCAAATTAGATCTCAGCAGTTCATAGTGGGTCCAAACTCTCTCCAACCAACTTGGAATTTAATCAATCGACCACCAGCTGGTCCCATGACCCCTTGGCCGGTCCTCATCTCTCTATAATTAGGTTTTTTTACCTAATGCTCATACGAGCACTATTTTAATAAATGATTAAACCAACATTTGATCATCCTTTCACCAACTGGTCAACAAAGGATTTTGGTGCATTCTAACTCGAACACCTGGGCGCTACATGGTCGGCCATCATGCCATGTAGCCGGTCCCTCCTTCACTCAGTGACTTATTTTCAGAAAATCATCAATTGATCAGCAATCGATCAAAATTAGGGTTTCGAACTGAATGCTCTGTAAATCATGATTCTGAGCAACTTCAAACACTAATAATTTTATGTTGATCCAGCAATCAGCATTTTGATTATTTATATAATATTCGGTCCAGTTACCAATATTTTAATTAATATTTTATTTGGTCATGTTACCAATAATTCATCAAATGAGCAATATTTACTCAGACGCTGGAATATTGATTCAACTATTTATATTCAGTAATTCATCGAATGAGCAATATTTGCTCAAATGCTTGAATATTGATTCAACTATCAATATTTAGTAATTCATCGAATGAGCAATATTTTTTCAAATGCTCGAATATTGATTCAACTATCAATATTCAGTAATCCATCGAATGAGCAATATTTGCTTGATGCTCGAATATTGATTCAACTATCAATATTCGGTAATTCATCGAATGAGCAATATTTGCTCTGATGCTCGAATATTGATTCAACTATCAATATTCAGTAATTCATCGAATGAGCAATATTTGCTCTGATGCTCAAATATTGATTCAACTATCAATATTCAGTAATTCATCGAATGAGCAATATTTTCTCAGATGCTTGAATATTGATTCAACTATCAATATTCAGTAATTCATCGAATGGACTCTAGAACGACCATTTCTTGGTTTAGGCCGGAGTCCTACAGATTGATCTCTCGAACTCAAAGCAATCCCGTGCAGTGCATCTATTTGAGGTTAGGCAGTTTGCTCGGTTGTGGGGCCTCTGTCTGCACGGTCGTCTCTCCACTTCCTAGAAAACCAGCAAATCATTTTTCCCCATCAACACATGGGATTTATAAGAAGGCGAAATCAAGAACCTGGGAGACGTTTTTCAGGTTTATAATGGACCACAAAGAACTCATCATCAGTGTTTGGAATATTCTTTGTTCCATGTGCTTCTTCTTCTTCGCCAATGGAAGTTCCATCTACAGAGGTACCATTTCTTGAAGTTGCATCTGTGGAAGTATCATCTATGGAAGTATCATCTCTGGAAGTGTCATCTTTGGAAGTGCCATCATGGGAATCAGTCATCTTTTCAAAGTTGTTGTGACATCCATACAACATTTCTACTTCAGTATATCATCCGTAGATGCAAATTTCATCAAAGCAGTGGAATTAAAGCACAATAAATAATAAAGATGCTCACATCAGCGTCTACAAAAATGGTAACTCTCCAACTCTTACCTTTTTACAATTTCACTAGCTGTAGTGACTATCACGCAAAATTCCGAAAACTTGTTCGTTCCTTGAAACCTGCAAAGACGAGCAAATTTTCAAAATCATAGCTTGATTTTCATAAAACTGTGAGCAATTCACGAAATTTCCATCATGTGAGCAATTCACATAATTTTCACCGTGTGAGCAACTTTCACTGAGTGAACATTCGTCGATTTGCGTGCATACACTATTAAATCACAAAATCCATGAAAACATTATTTCACTACGAATAATTGTTTGCTTTTAATAATTATTCAAAATCAAAATTTGATTTTACAAAATTTCCAAATTTTGTGAATAATTCACGTAAACTTTTTGTAAAAAAAAAAAAAAAAAAAATTGCGTAAGTTAATAACTCACGTAAACCTTAAAAAGAAAAAAAATCACTCGAATGAGCGTTCATCTATCAAACGGATCTTTTCTATTTTTGTAAAGGTCCACAAGTTCCAAATAAAATTTTGTTTTCGTGAAAGCTCATAAACAAAATTTTATCATTAGATGCAGGTCTATTTCAAAAAAAAATCTCTCCTAAGTTAGGGATTATTGTTCGTTTTTGAACGTCCCTTCCTAAAACAAGGGTTTCATATAAAAACTCACACCTATATATGCATGTATATAAATTTTTTAGCATGATAAAATCATGAACAACTCACGTATAGTAAAAAAAACAAAATTACCTTGGCCGGCCGGAGTTGGCCGAACGGTGATCGGCGACGGTCGGCTCCGACAGAAAAAAATTCTCTTCCCTGTTGCTCGGACGTGAGGAGATGAAGGAGGGGAGAGATGGTCGGTCAATCAGAGAGAAATAAACAAAAAAAATAGGGTCTCTTCCCTTTTATAACAATTTTATTTCTAAAAACCTAATCAAACAAAGGATTTCTTTTTTTTAGGCCCGGGCCCGTAAATGCTAAACCGACCAAAACTGGACACTCTATCATACTTCCAGAGTCCTTATTCAGGAATTTTCTCGTGCATGACTTCATTGGAGAAAATCGAGGATTCTGAAAATGCCTTTGTACGACTAAGTTCAACTACTTATCTCGTCTACTGGAAAATCACCATCCAGTGCTTACTGCGGAACATGACTGTCCCTCACTAAGCAGGGGACTTAATGTTGATGGTGGATTTTCGGCAAAGGCTAAAATCGTAAAATCATGATACTGCATGTTCCTGGCCCGAGTTCAGGACTGTATGTAATAATTCATATTTTATGATCCGTGAACCATTTCACGATCTCTGACTGAGCGAACGTTCCTCTAAGATCTATGATGAATATGTTTCTCGAAAGGCCTCTCAGCTGAGCTTTCGATGCTTCACGCATTCCATCATCACCTCTACATAGAATCAAATGATTGGGAGACTCCTATACATATTGCATGCTAGTATAGAGCCTAACGCCTTTAGGGCGTCACGCTGCTCGTTATTCCCTGACTACGTAGAGACTGTGTATAGAATCTCTTAATGATTGGGAGGCCCCTAGACATATTGTATGCTAGTATAGAGACTAACTCCTTCATGATGTCACGTTGCTCGTTGTTCCCTAACTATACACCCTCTCAGAACGAGTATGATGCTTCAAATATCTCACATCTTAATTCTGCAAATAGGTTAATTCTTGTGTGTCATTCATGAACTGAATTCCTAGAAAATAACCTATTATATCTCATTACTCTGTTTCATGGATGATCCTCAACTGGATTCCATGGATTAGTAATAGATACTCAACGCATTTTATTACTCCGTTTCATAAATTATTCTCAGCTGAATTTCATGAATTAGTAATAAACGGGCATCTGTGCTACCACTGAGTAAGCCCTAAGAAAATGGTGCAAATGTATTTAGCAATAATGCACAAACGAGCACCCGAATACACGAACGAGTATTCGAAAATATGGACAAACGAGGAAACCTGTGCAAAATAGGGAGAAAAATAATATCAATAAAATAATAAAGAGGCGCCTAAGGGGACCGAGCCCATCGGCCGGCCGGTCCCGCACCTCTTTCATTTATTTTATGTTATTTTTTTATTTTTACTCATCTCATGAAGACTCCTTCATTTGAGCAAACTCCCTCGTTTGAGCAAAACTCTTAGTTTCTCCATATTTTCCTTCAAACGATGAAAAAATAGTAAAAAATAGGGAAAGGTGCCACGAGACCGGGCCACCTAGACGGCCGTCCATGCCCTAGACGTGACCGGTTCCACACCTTACAATTCCTTATTTTCTCATATTATTATTTCCTTCGTCTTATGAAACTCCATCGTTTGAGCAAAAACCATAGTTTTTCAATATTTTCTCAAATATTGCTCAAACCATGAAAAAGCCAAAGAGTCAAATGGTCACATGACCGACTAGGCTACTCACGATAAATATTAAAATATTATTATTTTAATATTTTCAAAATATTGGTCGCACGAGCAAAGTTCTACTTGCTCATTCGAGAAAAATTGAGAGTTTCAGTCAAGATCAAACTCTTCTGAAAATCCAAAATATTGCTCAAACGCGTACCAGAAAATACCAAAACTCTCAAGACTGAGACACGGGCAGTATGGTGACACGGTCATGCCACCTTGACTAACCAAGGTCAGCCCTTAGGCTTGCAAGGAGCCGGTCCCACACTCTTTCATAATTTTGACCCAATTAGCTCTCAACAGTTCATATTGGGTCCAAACTCTTTCCAACCAACTTGGGATTTTCTTAATCGACCACCAGATGGTCCCATGACCATCATCTGGTCCCACGACAACCAATGGACGATCCCATGACCCCTTGGTCGGTCCCTCATCTCTCCATAATTAGGTTTTATTACCTAACGCTCACACGAGCACTATTTTAATAAATGATTAAACCAGCATTTGATCATCCTTTCACCAACTGGTAAACAAAGGACTTTTGTGTATGCTCTCGAGCACCTGGGCGCTACATGGTCGGCCATCATCCCATGTAACCGGTCCCTCCTTCACTCAGTGACTTATTTTTCTGTAAATCATCAATTGATCAGCAATCGATCAAAAATTAGGGTTTCGAACTGAATGCTCTACAAATCATAATTTTGAGCAAGTTATAACACTAATAATTTTATGTAGATATAGTAATCAACATCTTGATTAATTATGTAATACTCGGTCCAGCTACCAATATTTTAATTAATATTTTTATTTGGTCGTGCTACCAATAATTCATCAAATGAGCAATATTTGCTCATACGAGAAATATTTTCTCAGACGAGGAATATTGATTCAAGTATCAGTATCAGTATTCAGTAATTCATCAAATGAGTAATATTTTCTCATACGAGCAATATTTGCTCAGACGAATAATATTGATTCAACTATCAATATTCAGTAATTCATCAAATGAGCAATATTTGCCCAGACGAGGAATATTGATTCAACTATCAATATTCAGTAATTCAATAATTCATTTTTTTATTAGACGAGCAAAATTTGCTTAGACTATCAATATTCATCACGATGATCCAGTTATCAACATTCATTCGAGAACAGTCCCAGCAGACATGTTCAATCCATGAATCCTAGAGTATTCTACAATCATGCTCGACTGAACAATACTTAGACACATCGTCTAATCAATTCAATGACTGACTAATCAAATACACGTCTTCCTTGCAGACTCCACGTTCGTGAGACATCAATCACGTCACATGGGGGATATTAATTAGGGTTTTGGTCTTGGGGCCTACGGCACGTGTGTTCATCCACGATGAGAAATGTGAGTAAGTCGTACAAGCGGTTGAGGAAGTTAGCAAATTAGTGGGTGGAAGATCAACCCAGTCTCCGCACGACATGGAACTGGTTAAACCACGATCTCCCACTTTCCCACTCTTTCACTCAAACAAACGTCACACTTACTGGAGATCAATGTGTCCACGTTCTAGCAATATAAATAAGTTCTCTGAATTCATGATTAGCAAGAACAGATATACGGGAATTACCACAACAATTCTCATCTGAATAATCACTCTCATCAGAGCAGAATTCAAACTTATTCGAACCCAGCAGTTCATTTGCAGAAACCCACAACACATTCACAATCCTTGATCACCATTAATCTCATACACTTCTCAGCTTCCCTCCTACAAATCAACCTTCTTCTCTATTTTTTACCGAATTGACTCCAGAACGGCCATTTCTTGGTTTAGGCCGGAGTCCTACAGATTGATCTCTCGAACTCAAAGAACTCCCGTGCAGTGCATCTGTTTGAGGTTAGGCAGTTTACTTGGATGAGGAGTCTCCGTCCGCACGATCGTCTTTCAGCTTCCTGAAAAACTAGCAAATCGTTTTTCCCCATCAACACCTTTAACCTTAGGTTTTTTCCAAAACCCTGTAGGTTAACGACTTGAAGACTTCATTGGGATTGTGAAGCCAGACCCAACTATTTTCTTTGTAGTTGCGTGTTCTGATCTTGTTGTTTTCTATCGTGATTGAGTATTATCTTCTCTAATATTTGCTCGAGATTTAGTCTCCGATTGGCAAGATAAAAAGTAGTCACAAACATCTTCGTCTCATCGTTTGTGATTCCACAATATCTTGTTTCGCTACCTTACGATTAAGATTATTGTGAGGTGATTGATATTACTAGGCTGTTCTTCGGGAATATAAGTTCGGTGTATCAATTCATTCATGTTCACCTTGATTTATCAAAAGACGGAACAAAACTTATAGGTATTTCTGTGAGAGACAGATTTACTATTCAATAGACTTTTCTATGTGAGATAGATTGGTTTATCAAGTCTTCGACTTTGGGTCGTAGAAACTCTTAGTTGTGGGTGAGATCAGCTAAGGGAATCAAGTGCGCAGAATCCGGTGTGGTTCAAGAGGCGTAAGGAACGCGACTGTACCTTGATCATTGTGAGATTGGTTAGGGCTCAACTACATTCCAGTCCGAAGTTAACTTG